>MJUU01015798.1:48751-68132 GCA_002080025.1 Modiolus philippinarum | reverse complement strand
TTTGTAAATTATAGCTATACCCCCCGATTTTTTGGACATATGTTTTCTTTTTTTTGTAACATAAGAATATCCGTTTGGTACTTGCAATATATCGAGTTCATCACGTTTGGTTTCTACAAAAATTACAACATCATGATCTTCAATAATATTGGTAATTTCCTGATATTTGAGCTTACTCTTTAGGCCACATACATTTAGAAAATAAATATTTATACAATTACTGGGATTATTATTTACAATAACATCTGAAGTTTTATTTACATTTACATCTGAAGTTTTGTTCACAACAACATCTGAAGTTTTATTTACAATAACATCTGAAGTTGTGTTTACAACAACATCTGAAGTTTTATTTACATCTGTTACATTCAGTCCCCTTGTACACCTGTCCTATACGTTTGGTTGTTGTGTATCCATAGAGGGAGGAGGCGGAGGTTGATGCGGATGACAAGGTGGTGGTTGAAAAGAAGAAGATGTTGGAAGATGCTGTATGGGTTGTGAATAATGAGGAGGTGGTAGTGGATGCTGGGTTGGCGGATTAAGTCTTGGATAGTATCGCCTCTTGTCAATATAAAGTCTATCCTCAACAAGCACTGCCTCATGGCCTTTATCCCTTGCATCTTTCATTATAGGTACAAGTTGTCGTCTCCTGTCAATTATTTCGGGTGGGAATTGTTCATGTACAATATATGTTCTACGGATAAATGGTTTTTAAAATGTTCAACCTCCTGAATCAAAGGTAAAGGAATGGCCATTGTTGACATGAAAGGCGAAGAATTAGTGCATATTTTCCAAAAATTCCACACAAATGTATGTACTTTGAAATGATATTCTTGCAAGCTAATGCATTACACACCAACAGATCGTTGTAAACTAGAACATACTTTGCTTCACTTAATACACCTGACTCGTAATTTTATTGGGCATGAGATGCAACTACGGTCAGTTTGCCAAAATTGTTGGTTGGACTTCGCCTCGTATCACTTTCTTCGTAAGTTTGAAGGATCACTGCAGACATGTCAACTCTTTCTTTTTCATTTAATATTGATGACTCCAGGCATCGTTGTTTTTGTTTTTGATTTGTTTTTTTTTCTTTGTTTTGTTTTTTTTGTTCTGTTTTTTTTTCTTGCAGATCACTAGGACAGCTGTTTTATACATTTCATTTACGCGTTTGACTTTAAAAGCGAAATAACTCAGTCGGCTTTTGCCTAAGAAATCTTCACGATCGGCGAATTATGCTCGGTTGTAACGCACTACATGGACAAAAATATATTCTTAGGGAAGATTTTCCTACCAAAATATGCAATAATTATGACATACATAATTGGTTCTTACGGATATTATTAATAAATGCTTGTTCCGAGGAAGGTCAATGCTTTATATTATTTTTCTTTGCGAAAAGAGTCCACAGGAATGAAATCACGGGAACACACTTCAAATGTGTATGGATTTGAAAATAATACCTGGACTGCCAAAAGACACCTGTTGTACCTATTGTATATTCTACCATCTCCGATCAGCAGGTGACCTATACAACATGTCTCGTGCCAGCATGTGGCTATTTGACACACAATATGCAATCTTGTCATCTGACACAATTTACAATCGTTTGAAACAAATCAGTCTGGTTTTTTTTATTATTAAAAAAAGACGAAATTATGTATGGATCTGATAAAATATGCATGCATTATGGTTCATTCCGTCAAATTAAATTTATTCTTAAGAGAGACATACGTTTTATGTTTCTCTGACTAAAACGAGGAAAATATATATGTATTGAAAATACTGTACTTAAAAAATCATGCTATTTGACAGAATTGTGTAGTAGAAATGCTGTATTACTGGCCATTGTAGTTTATTTCTTTTTCTATATATTTCGATTATTAGTTATTCATTAATGACCATTTGTCGACCTGTTCAAAATGGCTGTCCCCACAACGATAAAATATCAATTTTGTATTCGCCTTTAGTACTTTATCTGTTAAAATATAAAGTTAATATCGGAGTATTATGAATATTTAATGCATAAAGAACAACATATCAAATTTTCATTTTTGAGTGTAGTTTCACTTTAACTATAGGAGTTTCCGCGAATCCAATTAGTGACGTCACAAAATCTAATTTACATATGCAAATTAGCATTTTTGGTTGGCAAAGCTGATGAATTATCACTATATAGCATTGGGATAGAATTTTCAATCTTTGATAACTTTTTTATTATATGCACGATTTTGGATCTGTAAAATGCATGTTAAACATTGAGATTTTCATATTTTTTCTACCGATTTACGATTTAACAAAAATAGACAAATATTTTTTCATGTGAATTTCAAAAATGTGAAAGTTTCGAAAAATTATATGGTTTACAAAATACGCTAATTTTATATTTATTAAAAATAAAAAGCTGAAAATTTTTACATCCTGTAAAAGTATAAGCATTCCATAATTGAGATCATAAAGAATTATCCATTTATCTTAAATAACAAATTCTCACTAACAGTAATTGAAAATGACATTTTTATGACCCTTATTAGTGACTACGATTTCTTGCCAACCAAAGGTAATTTTTCAAGCTTGTGACGCCACGGCGGAAACGTAAATAAACAAATAATTAATTATGAATTGGTGGTGTAACGGTTAGCGTAACGGTTAGCGAGTTGGCCATAATAACTTGGTATGCATTTTATGGTAGAGACGAGGGTTCGATTCTCGTCTAGGGTAATAAAAACATTTTTGCGAAGTTTTCTTTCAACTACTGAAAATAGCTAGTTATTTTAAAGGATTATGTGAGGCCCGTCATGGATTTCTTGATTACCTGATTATCAGGGTATTTTTTTAAATGATTATTTGATTACGAGAGCATTTATTTGATTATTTGATTATTAGCTTGCATTTTTATATATTTTTTTATTACTGAGCCAAAAATTTATTGATTACCAAGGTAAAATTTAATGATTATTTGATTACCTAGGCAAAAATAAAATGATTATTTTTTTTATTCCTACGACCCCCCACGAGGAGCCCCTTATTTGTAGTCTTCGTGGCGCAATCGGTATGACCGTTTGGTTAAATGACACGATAGGCAACTTCTATCAAGGTATACATGTTTTTATATTTTTCTTCCAAAATGTGAGTTGTAAAGATAAAAAGGTTTATTAATCGAAAAGTATACACGGCGGAAGTGGCGTAGTTAGTAAGGTGGTTGGTAAACCATCGTGGTTGGTAACACGAAAGGTTGCGAGTTCTAGTCTTACATATTTGGATTTCAGATTTTCAAAACAATGTGTTCACTCATGCAGAGAAAGTGGCCTCTACTTAATCTGGGAGGCCAGTTTGAACAATAGCTTCGCTAGGGGTATATATATAATGTGGTACAAATAATGATTTTCTTTCATTCAATAATTAAGTTGTTGCATTGAAAGGTAATTCTCGCAGTTACAAGGATATTTTTAAGGCCATTGGTGATGAATCAGTGTATACTTGATCCAGGCCAAAGTTAAGATGCACGTACTTGAGCAATCAAGGGTGAACAGGTCAATCATTCTAAAAAAGGGGGGTATTCGCATAAATGTTGTTTTAAAAATTCGTCTTATGTCTCATGGGAAAAGACCCACAAATAGAGATTGTTGGCAGGTAGGGGAGCTTAGGGAGATGAGGACTGTGGACGGAATAGGAATAGGACTTTCAAATTTTCAATTTATCCAATTTCCCCATAACACTGCTATAATGTCTTTTATATGCAGAAATGAAAATGAAAAATAAAATAAACCTACAATATATTAGTTTTTATGTGATCAAAATATAGCCTCTCAATTTCAAGTTCGAAACCGGGAAATTTTTATTTTCTAAGGATTAAATTTTCGTGAACAAAATATCTTCTGTGTATTTGTTGTAGATAATTATTTTTAAGAAAAAGAAGGGAAACGGGGAATGTGTCAAAGAGACAACGACCCTAAGGGGAGCAATAACAACTCAAAGCCACCATAAGATCTTCAATGAACGGTGAGGAAACCCCACATCCAACGGTAGGTCGGAGTTGGCCCCTAAATAAAAGAGTAATCAAGTTCAGCGAAATAAGCATCTTCCTAGACTCCGATAGACATAAAGTGAACTAACTAGAAAACAGACAAGACACACAAAGGCTTAATAAATTTCCTGACTTAGGACAGGCGCAAATTTCCGACGCGAGAGAAAATTTAAGTGTCCTCGTTTATACAAGGCAGGCGCGGATTCAGGCAATTTGAAAAGGGAGGTTCCAAGAAGAATTTTAAGAATATACCACCGAGCGGATCGAGGCGCGAAAATTTTTGGGGGTATTTCTTAGTAAAACACCAGGATATTCATTAAAAAATACATGATTGTCCTGAAAAAAGGGAGTTCCAACCCCCGCCCCCCTTTGGATCCGCCAATGCAACGTAGTCAAAATGCGGACACATGCAAAATTCAAACTATAGAGAGTATTCATGGCAAATATTCTTAAGTTGGGACAGGGACTAAGATATGTCTGTGTGATACCCCTATACCCGGACGCCGTTTTTCAAAAGAGACTTTTGAAAGGGAAAAAAAAGTTTGATGCAAATTAGTTTAGTAATTCCAAAGTGTTTTTCCCTTATAGTAAAGCTGGCGACTATCATTGAATGAAATTCAGACCTGCTGGACGACGTTTTTCCAAAGAGACTTTTAATAGTATATCCAAAAAAAGTTTGGTGCAAATTAGGCACGGGCCATTTGATTTTCAGGGGGGGGGGGAGGTTGTGGGTGGTATTTTTTAGAAAAAAAATATCTCTGGCCCCGATTTTTGCCCAAGAAAATCCCCGACCAGCACCTGGGTTGAAAAAATAATCTGGCTCTGATTTTTATGTCCATTAGAAAATTAACCTGGCTCAACAAAATTTCCTAGCATTATAAGTGTATATCAGAAAAATATAATCTGGCAAAAATTCCCCGGCTCGGATGAAAATCCTTGCCCCCCTTGAAAATCAGATAGTCTGTGCCTTATTTAATAGTTCAAATGTTTTTTTTTTCATATAGTCAAATGTTAATCTATGTCGCAAACTGGTGCCTATCTTGGAAGAGGTGTTGAAATGTCAAACGGAAATCTAGAGAAACTATAAGCACTTGCAACAATTTGTAAAAGCTACAGTTATACAATTAGAATCGACCAATTGATATGGATTTAAATAAATATCACTTCTTCTTATATTTCCGTTTTATGACCTGACAACACCACGGGTACCAATCTCACAAATTATAACATTTTGCAATGAAAGAAAAATGGTGATATATCCTGTTATGAGTGATGATATCGAGGTCTTCGCTTCGAAATGCAAGTACCAACATTTATCATCATATTACCGGTAAGCACTTTTGTGAATGTAGTTCATCGCTATTAAGTCAAGGATGATATATATACATGTACAAAAATCTTATTAAACAGTAACGTATTGTTTGCTGAATTACTGTTTGTGTGGGGTTGAACTTGTCAAATTTATCACAAACTGTCCAAAATTTGTGTTCTTTTCAAAATCAGCAATATTTATACATATATTGTCACACGACCGATTGTAATATTTACACTTTTGCCTTGATATGTTCCTTTGACACACACACACACACACACACACACACACACACACAAAAGAAAATTAGATTTTGTGAATCGTCATGAGTGATGTAATAAGGTTATGAGTTATGGGATGTTTTATGAGTGATGTGACTACAGGACAAAGTAAAATCGCCACCTCAGAAATTTTTTTCTAAAATGATGAATATCACTAGAATCGTGTTACACGAGAAGTTATGATTTGACCATGGATAACTCAAGAACATCACAATATTTATGCATTTATTAATATAAAGGTAGTCTTATGTCAAACTTCATCAATATGAGCAAAATTAAATAAAGAAAATGGTAAATTATCCAGGCTGCGTTTTTCAAAAAAAAAAGATTCGATGCGCTATATCCAAAAAACACTCTCCCCTCTGAATCCAAAATTAAACCCGGAGTGAGGTTAGGAATACAGAACATTGATATCAATTTTGAAGACATTATATATCTTTTGTTAATCTTGAAAGGACTAAATTCGGAAGTTTTAAAAAGTAATTATTTCAGAACCACTTGAACCTCTGAAACCAAAATCCAATTTTTCCTGAGATTTTTTAAAAATAACTTACAGACCAAGTTTGAACACTGTCTGCAATTTCGATCGGGAACCTCAAATTTGCAAATTTTTTTTTAAGTTTCAACGGGCATAACACCAGAGCCTCTTGAAGCTCTCAAACAGAAATTGAACTTGGTCTGATTTTGTTTGCAACATCACTTAAAATAGTTGGTCAGAAACCCAAAATGTCAAAATTTCAAAAGGTACAACTCTATAATTTCTTGGCTCTTGAAAAACGAAACCAAACTTAGCAAGTGCTTGAAGTTAACAACTTGCACGAGTTTTGTAGTTAAGAACTTGCACGAGTTTTGTACTTAACAACTTACATACCAAGTTTGAAGTATCTTCAAAATAAAGTAAGAGGAATTATCCCAAATAACTAATTACCGAAGTTACCGTGAATTTATTTTCTGCATATAGGCATTTCGACAACTTATGTCTCTTCAGTGCAGATAAAATCTAAACGTTCGGAAGACCATAAACTCAAAAGATATTAAAAACTGAGAGAGAACAAATGACCAATAAGATCTAAATATAAAGCCAAAAAGGTAAACGTTATTTGTTCAAACAGTCTCAGAGGAGCAGCTCTTTAAGTACATTTCCAATTAAAATGACCCTGTATTTCCCGTTGGTGACCATTTTGGATGAAGTACAAACATGAAAATCACTTACTTTTAATTGAATCACTGAAGGATTTCTGTGACCAAATTTGGTTCCCATTGGCTTAATAGTTTCAGAGAATTTCTTTGACTGTATGTTCCATAAGTTCAGGTGTGAAATTATGTTCCTTGCTGGTGACAATCATAGATAAGGTAAGAACATAAAAATTACAAATTTTGAAATTGACAACATCAGAATTCATGTGACCATGTTTCCAACTGGCTCTATAGTTTCAGAGGAGAAGATCTTTGTATGCCTTTCCCATATATGGTCCTACAATAAACTGAGTTACCAGCTGGCAGCTACGAACATAAAATCACACACTTTGAAGGGAACCACCAGGGACTATGGACACAAAGTTTAATTTCGATGGGCTCGGCTATTTCGGAGATCTTTGAATGAATTTATGACTTATGATAAAATATGTGACCTGCTGGTGGCCATTTTAGATGAGGCACCTTTTCCCGTTATTGATATCCGCCTGTCCGTCGTTATTTTTTCATTGAAAATTCTACTCCTCTGAAATCGCTGAGCCTACGAAGTTTTTTTTTCTTTTTATTCTCAGTGGTTTCAGAGGAGGCCATCTTGAATATGATGCAAACATATTTTGGGTCAACTAAGGACCACTGTGACTAAGATGGTTCCAAATGGCCTAGCAGTTCCAGGGGATAAGATTTCTGAATGTGTTTTCCCATAGGGTACAATGTTAAACTAAGTTCCCCGCTAGCAGCCATCTTGGATGAAGTACGAACTTGACACGCATATTTTTAAAGGGGACCACCCAAGGACACTTGTGACTAAGTTTGGATAAAATTGGCTCTTTTGTTTCACAGGAAAAGATCTTTGAATGTTTTCCCAAATTTTAAACTATGTTCCCCGCTGACAGCCATCTTGGATGTGATGCAAACTTGCAGGACATTTTTTTAAAGTGGCGAACTAGAACTAAAGACTATTGTGACCAAGGTTGCTTCCAATTTCCATGAATGTAGATCTTGATAATCTTAACATTTTTGCATTATAAAGTTAACCTGCATCCCGAACTGGTTTGAAATGAATGACAAAATATACAAAATCACGAAAAACTTACATGGGTATTTACACCGTGTATCAGCCGTACACAGGATATAGGAATGACGGTTACCATAGGTGTACGTGGATCGTGGTTTACACTGGTACCCCCATACACTAATGGTAAATTTCAAATTTGGTTTAAATTGGCCCAGTGGTCTCAGAGGTGATTCTTGAAAAAAGAAGTTTACGGACGGACGACGGACGCCAAGTGATGGCAAAAGCTCACCCTGGAATAGCTAGGTGAACTATTAATGGAATATTTTAATATTGTAAAATTATATTGAAACCACAATCAAAACAGTATTCGTCGCTTCAAAGGTATTTCTGAAGTGGCGATTTTACTTCGTCATTTTGTCAGATCACTCATAAAGCATCCTGCAACTTTTTATTAGATATCATCACTCAAAATGATTCACAAAATCTATAATATCATACATGCATAAAATATTATTTTAATTTAGTGTCAAAGGAACATATTACAATCGGTCGTATGACAATATATGTAAAAATATTGCTGATTTTGAAAATAACACAAATTTTGGACAGTTTGTGAAAAATTTGACAAGTTCAACCCCACACAAACAGTAATTTAGCAAACAATACGTTACTGTTTAATAAGATTTTTGTTCATGTATATATATTATCCTTTACTTAATAGCGATCGAACTACATTCTCTGATTTTTTTTAAAACATAAAGTACATAACGGGTAATATGATGATTAATGTTGGTTCTTGCATTTTAGAGCGGTGACCTCGAGATCAAAACTCATAACAAGATTATATGAATCTAACACCGGTGAAAAGGCAAGATCAAGAAATCTCAGACACCCAAGGGTAAGATTTCAATATTTCTCTGACGAGGCTTGCCGAGTCAGAGAACCATTGAAATCTTACCCGAGGGTGTCTGAGATTTCTAAATCTTGCATTTTCAACGGTGTTTGATTTATTTTCTCACTTTTGTAATCACGAACTACGATTTATTTACCACCAAGCCGTACTTGACATCCGACGTTCCTAAGCGACGTCAATGACGTCTGAATACGTTGCTTGGTAATTTCTGTCTTGTACCGGGGGTACAAGACAAGGAAATCTCACACTGCTAAAAATTGGAACTGTCCTGTCTCAAAAGTGAGAAATTATCATCACGATTTTTCTTTCTTTACAAAATGTCTTGAGTTGCGAGATTGGTGCCCGTGAACACCTCATCGACAAAGTAATCCCGTATCCATCACCGTGTGACCTGCCCTGTCAGCTCTGAAACAAATCCGGCTGCAGTGAAATCCTATTCAGTGTTTCATGCAGAGATCATTTTCATGAAATATTTAACATTCCGGAGCGCCTGATGATACATTTCTGTAAGATTTACATTTTCTTTCATACATTTTGTAGACGGATCATCTGAAACAGATCTAAGTTTCAGACATTTGGTATTTGATTAAATAACAAGCGGGAGATTTTCTCGAAATTATTACAACGTTCTCGGGTGTAACAAAGGATAAAAGGGGGTGCTCGGTGGGAATTTCGAGAACAAAAACTTCCAGGCGTATTTGGCCAGTTATTACCATTTATAATGCGTGAAAAACTCTTCAAAGGGGACCGCCTTTTTGGAATTTAAAGAGCCATTACATCGAGTCAATCGTCCAAGATGCAATATATTTTCGATTCTTCTCAATAAATATGAACTTCGCTACACATCCTTCAATGCAGTATTTAATAAATCTTGTACATTGTTTTATTAAGACAAGGAAAGATAAGAAAATTTTTATTGACCTAATCAAAGGGCCCATAACGGGCATATGCAATCAATATAACATATACATTCATTCATCATAAAACATTTGCATCTTTCATACTGATTTAAGTTGATCGGACACAAAACTTACAAATTTAATAAAACGGGCGGAGAGTCAGTTGTCATATGAAAATGAAAGGAAATGGGGTAAATGTCAAGGAGACAACATCCCATATCCAGGTTAAAACGACCCAAACCAAAGCATATAATGGTTACCGTACGGTATATGTATGTATTGTATGGTTGTGAAGTTTTTGTAGTGAGAATAGAGAGTGAGAGTTATGTCCCTTTCATTATGAATTGTAACTGTTATGTGACGTCATCTTTGTCTGGATAAATTTTAATGATGGAATCTGGTGTGATTTTATTTGTCGGCCTTAAATCTTGAACATCAGGCCTCAAGAAGCCGTTACCCAGGCCGTAATATAGAGAGATGATATCAATGTAATAGTGAGACTTGACAGTAAAATGCAACTATAGTTAATTCTATTAATACATGTATATTTTTAGAACAGCATGGTACTCGTATCAATGCAGTCAATCATACAAGTGTACTTACAAAAATGCACGTGCATCGTGTGGTCATCAGTTGTTCTTTGCTCGTTACTCTTAAAATGTGATAAATTATGTTTTGGAAGCAATTAATAGTATTTGTAGTCGTGACGTGAAAATGATTGATCGTTGATGCGCATTCTGGTGTGCGCAATCGTCCAGAGTAAACTCTCATTCCGGGTACGTTGTATATCTCAAAAACGAGATCATCAGCCGATCATTTTTTTCGCTGATTGTACTTCTTTTTCAATTTTCTGACAAAAATAATATATATCGAAAATCCTATTTATTTTCAAATTGAGTAGCAACGTCCAGAAGCTAATGCAAACATTGTTACTTTTACAACATTCTGTTTCAGAATGTCGCAAGATATAAACGAATATTTGGAAAGTTTGCTGGGACGACTTGGTGGATTAGGACGGTTCCAATTTGTCTTGGTCCTGATTGTGTATGGAAGCAAAGCAACGGTAGCCTGGAGTGTTTATATGATGTCATTTGGAGGAGCGGTGCCGGACTGGAATTGTAATTGGCTTTCAGAAACAAGGCAGAAGTATTTCACAAATATCTCCATTATTAATAAATGTGAACTGGAAAATACAACAAATTTGCAATGTGCGTCAAAAGTGTATGATCTTTCGATGAATACCATTGTCAGTCATGTAAGTAGTTGATTCTTGGCTTTATGGTCGACAATTTGTAAAATTGAGCAAATATAACTCGATTTTTATGGGTCTTGTTGCTTGTTGATTGTAAATAAAAGAAAATAGAGCTTGGCGAAGCTTAATGGTTTAATGCTTTTATTTACAATATATTAAAACACATTAAATGATTCGGATACATTCGTGCATTATGAAATGTTTAATATTTTTTCACCATTCTATTTTAAAGATCAACACAATACCTACAGTTAGATGATCAGTTGCAAATTATCGCATTTCAACATGGATATAATCACAAATTCTTAATTAAATAGTAGGATCATTAATCCGTGAATCAAACACCTTCCATAGATTAGCATGGCATACAACGATGATACTATCCGTACAATTATAATTATGTTCATCGATCGTTGCGTTACATCTCTGTCCAATCATGGCAGATAAATAAGACAACAGATCTAGCCGAAAAACTATCAAATTCAACGGAAAAACGAAAACTATTATATAAATACCTATCGCAAGTATTTTATATGATCCCATAAAAAGTGGGTTGTATAGATTTTTTTTTGCAAATGAAATTCCGTAAATATTTTATATTTGAAATAAAAACTTTCTCTTGTCTGGTTTAAGTGGAATCTTGTTTGCGATGACGAATGGGTGGTGTCAACGATAACAACGATACAGATGGGAGGACTTCTGATTGGTGCATTTATGTCTGGGCAACTTGGCGATTTGATTGGAAGGAAACCCACTTACTACTTATCAATTATTTTCTTGATGGTATTTAATGCTATAGCTGCATTTTCTGTTAGCTGGCAAATGTTCGCTGCCTTGAGATTTCTCATTGGGCTTGGTTGTGGATGGTACCTTACTATTGACGTAACATACCTAGTCGAGTTCACCCCGGCAAAATATCGCTCGCTTGTTTTAGCTCTACCTACCTGGCCAATTGGAACTATGACGTTTGGTTTAATAACCTGGCTGTTACACGACTGGAAATATATACAAATAGCATCTGCTGTTTTTTGTTTACCTTGGTTTTTAGGAATATGGTATGTTGAAAATATTTTTCATGAACTAAGTCAAATAAAACAAATTATATAAACAGCACCATATTAACATCGTAATCAATTAAGGTATCCAGGATCCAGTTAAGAGCTTACAAATGATTTCAGGGTTTAGTTTTAAAGTTGAACAGAATTGTATTCTCATTTCGAAAAAAAATATCAATAAAAAATACATAACTTGTATGACACTTGTAACTTGTAGTAGTTTTGTCGTTTTTTAGTTGTATCCTATGTAGTAGCATTAAGCCTCCAACTAGATATTTATATTGACTTCAATCTACTTAAAATTTCAGCTTTGTTTTATTGAAAATGTAGAACCGGAACTGTAAGGCAGACAATATTTGTTACAAAATACGAGTATATGATATTATCACTTTATTTTATTTTCCTTTTATTAATTGATTGATATGTTAGAGATTAACGTCCAGTTATCAATATTTCAGCTATATCGTGTCCAAAATCAGTAAAAATCAGTTTCATATGATGAAAAAAGTTAAGGTCGAAGGTAAAACCTCAGCAACTATATTTGATTGCCACAGGAAAAGAGGTGAACGTTTAGGGACAGGGAATTTATGTAATTTATCCTTATACACGACACAATTTAGTCTTCTTTTCTGTTGAGAATAATAAAAAGTCTCGATGAACTCCACGGGGCCTGAAGTTTCCCCACACTGTTTGTTTGTGCTGGATTTTTAGTGTTATGATCTGACTACTAGTCATAGACGTATTTCCTTATCCACAAAACGGGGACGAGCAGCGCAGCTCTGTTAAGTGAGCCCCCGAAAACCAATTCAGGTCCCAGGATTTTATATTTGATAATTTTAATGAAAGTATGTATTTTATATGTACCGCTCTTTTTACAGTATTATTCCAGAAAGCTACAGGTGGCTTGTATCAACAAATAAAATAGATGAAGCTTATGACGTCATCCGTAAGATTGGCGAAATGAACCGCAAACAAATCCCAGATAAGGAAGAGCTTCAAAAAGTCATCAAATTATCAGAGAAACCGGACACCATGAGGAAATATACAATAATTGACGTTTTAAAGAATGGCTACCTATTGAAAGTGACGATACTACTTGGAGTTTGTTGGTAAGCCTGATTTTTGTACCCACATCTTATGATTAAATTATGCAATGTTTTTTTACTTAACATTCAATGATTGTCCTTTTGATGTTAAAATGTTATATTTGTTTTCTATTAGTATTTTTGTCAAACAACGGATGACAGTTATTTTTTTAAGTTTTTATACGATACCGCATTCACGAAAAAAAAAAATAAAACCATTGATGTGGCGTTGCTCGATATCTAGCAATGAATTCCTCTTAAACCGGTGCTAGGAGCGATCTTAAACTTACTATGAGGTATGAGGAAAGCTCATTGTTGAAGCTCCCATGGTGACTTTAAAATGAAGAACAACAATAAAAGCGTTTTTTCCATTTTTGGTTTTGCCATGTATTTGTAGAGACTTTGTCGCATATGCATTTACTCCATATTTCATCATTGCTAATTTTAGAATATCAGCAAACAAATACCTAATTAACAAGCCGAATTTTAAATTTCAGACAAAAAAATACATGGCATTTTAGATGCCACAAAATGTTTAAGACAGCAACAACACGCAATAAACAAATAAAATTGGACACGCCCCCTTCCCCTAAAGAAGAATGAACACCAGTGGCGGATCAAGGAGGCAGGAATACATGTTCCCCCTTAGATTGGAAAATATTTAAAATTTCCAGGGGCTTTTCTGTGGACCCATTTCTAAAAAAATTAAACCCCCTTAGCAGAAAGTCTTGATCCACAGCTGAACCCAATGAATATTAGGGGATTAACATTTCGTACGCGTGAAGAATCAGTACCATAACAAACTCTAAATATCCTGTAATATAACTTGTTCTCATTTTTGCGGCGTCATGATGTCATTAACAATCTGTTCTAGCATAGTGACTCCGGTGAACCACTGTTACAGTGGTTGATAATCTGGTCACTGACCCTTTGGGCAGTTATTTCGATTTGGTGATAGAATTGCTGCTTTAATTAATTCTACAGCATTTAAAGTTCGATACCGTTTTCTCTCTTTTCGAACTCGATTGAGATTGAATAAATGCTTGTTGTTTAAGAATGTAAATTGAATACCCGTTTATGTAATCCGATTTGTCCCCTGCTTCCGTTACAATTGGTTTAGTCAAATATTGCTGAATATTCTACTAAAATAATTTTGGTATGATGTGTTTTCTTTTTTTTTGTAATTCCCGGTTTCCATGGAAGTCGGGTACTAGAATGGTTTGTTGCAAGCATGTCTGCAGAAACGAAAACAAAGCTTGCTCATTGGTCAGAAGTTCTGGCGTAATACTGGTGCTAAATGATGTGCGTCGTCCCCGTAATCCCCCTGATTTGCACATCGATATAAACCATTCGAGGAGACATTGGAAAAACTTGAATTTAACTATTAACTGATTACCTCATATGATTACATTGTCATTGCCTTCAATGTAATCAGTTTGCAAAATACAACCGAGGACAAGTAAGGGACGACAAATACCCAAACTAGCTATAATGGAGTCAACTGGTATAGGAAAAAGCAATCGATTCTTTATTCCCGGTTGCCATGGTAGCTTTAGGAATCCGTCAAACTATATTTTAAAAAGGTCGGAATCTGATCCGATCAGCACATTTTCTCTGGTATTATTATCTAAGGGCTTCCGATATAGGAAATGTGCATAATTTTATATCTACGGCCCGAACACTAATGAAACTGTTTTGTCGCAGCTTTAAACCAAAGATTGTTTGAGTATTTCATAAAATTTCGTTTAACAGGTTGAAATTTTATATTTTGATATAAAGCATTTTTTACAGTTTATAAATGTATCCATACACATGGGTATGGATTCGTTGCTCCTAGGGATGCCAGTGTATTTGTAAAACTAATTGTGTGTATATATTTGTCAATAAATGGAGACAATATGAGCTTAGAAGGATGAAGTACATTATATCACAGATTGAACAATCATTCCATTTATTTAATTCTTTGTTACATATATATATATGCCCAATAAATGTATTGATGGCTATAAACCGGGAAGCGTTTTAAAAAAGCTTAGCTTGTATATATATAAACTGTTTATAACATAACATACTTGATAGGATATCTTGTGGTTATGGGTTTTATGCCATATCATTTGGTGTTCAACAACTGTCAGGGAATATTTATGTGAATATGACACTGTTGGGTTTAATGGAGGCAGTCCAGATAATTGTAGCATATATTACTAATCGGTAAGTTTTTTTTTCATTTACTCTTTTTATATATCATTAGTTTTAAATTATAACAAATAAAGGGCTACACAGAGCGCAGCATGATACGATCGCAGCATGTTGACCACTGAAATTTGAACAAGTGTAATTTAAAGCAAATGTGGACACAGTAAAATGCTTGACACAGTAATTAGATGGACACAAAAAAGCTTGATACAGCAATTAGCTCGACACAAAATAGTGAAAATAAATAGAAAAAAGAAGGGAAACGGGGAATGTGTCAAAGAGACAACGACCCAAAGGGCAGTAATAACAACACAAAGCCACCATAAGATCTTCAATGAACGGTGAGGAAACCCCACACCCAACGGCAGGTCGGAGTCGGCCCCTGAATAAAGAGTAATCAAGTTCAGCGAAAGAAACATCATCCTAGATTACTAACTGGAAAAAAGACAAGACACAAGCTTACAATGAGAATAATCCAAAGAAAAAATACCATCAAAATCTGATGAAAAATAAAAATTTCATATATTTCTTATAATTGCAATTTTGGCTACTCTGGCCCCTAATAGCTCGGAAACGATAAGACCTATGCCAAATCTGATGGCACACTACTGAAAGCTTGCATTGAGAGGAATCCAAAGAAAAAAAATCCTATCAAAATATGATCATAAATAAAAGATTTCGCATATATTCAAAAATTGCAATTCTGGCCCCTTTGACCCCCTATAGCTCAGAAACGGAAAGAGCTATGCAAAATCTGTTGACAAACTACTAAAAAGTTACAATTAGAGGAATCTAAAAAAAATGGAGTATACTGAAAGAAACCCCATCAAAATCCGATAGATAATAAAGATTCTTCAGCCAAATATGCTAATATGCAAGTATACTGAAAGAAACCCCATCAAAATCCGATAGATAATAAAGATTCTTCAGCCAAATATGTGAAAACACCAAATTTAACCCCTTTTGGCCCCTTTTTCTGAAACGGGAGGAGCCAGGAACGTAAAATTGTGATCCCGGCTTTAGCATGTGCCAAGAAACATCATACTAAAATTTGAAAAAGATCCGTTCTATGGAACCAAAGGTATGCTGTCCACAGACACGAAAATATCCGATTTTATCCCTTTATGGCCCCTTTTTCTAAAACGGGTGGAGCCATAAACCCGAAATTAAAACCCGGGTTAATCTTGTGCCAAAAAAACCTCATTCTGAAATTTGAAGATGATCCGTCCACTAGAATCAAAGTTATGCTTGCCACAGACGCCGACGCAGACGCAGACGACTGCGCCATACCATAATACGACCGCAACAATTTTTGAGGTATAAAAATATGAAAAGAAAGGAAATGAGGTAAATGTGAAGGAGAGAAAATTCCATCTCCATTTTAAAACAACCAAAAACAAAGCATCTAGGGGTCACCGTACGGTCTTCAACACAGTGAGGAACCTCACACCATATAGCAAGCCCTAAATAGCCCCCCCCCCCAAAAAAAAAGTAAAAAAATGAATAAATCAATAGAAACAATCCACATCAAATAACCCGAATAAGAAGAAACTAAAATTTTATAAGAAGACAAGGACAAGCAAATGACCAACATATTCCTGACTTGGGACAGACGCAAAAATTGCGGTTGGGTTAAACTCGTTTTCTTGGATCCAAAACCTCCCTCTATGTGTGGTGAATGGATAAAAATGAATACATAAAAAGACTCACAGTAAAAATCAAACTAGAAAAAAATCAAACTTATCAAGACGAGTACCTTTACAATGAAGTACATATCACGTGAAGACAATACACATGGGTAATGTCCTGATAAATGCTCGCAGTTACTGACAGCTAGCTTAGGACATAATTTCCGTTGACTATGATATCAAGCACTGAATACGAATTTTTGAAGGTATGCATTTCAATCAATTAAAATTAGTTCTCTCTAAAACAAGGATTCGATGTAGTAAGGATCTTGAAATGCATTTCATGTTACAGCTTACAAATACAAAAGTCTTAGCAACATAATACTTCCCCGGCAAAACGGAAGTATATAAAGATATTGGTGAATATCGGAATTTACTACGTATACATCATACACATATAAAGATTTAAGCAAAATATCAGAAAGCTATAATGATAGTAGAAAATTTTGTTTACGAGAGTTGCATCGAGAGAATCTTTTTGCCCCGACAGACAATTTAATCTCATTGTGCTTTCCATTATACCTTTTTCAAATATAAAGCACTATTTAAGTGAGCTATAGCTACACTGTCTTGTAACCTGTACGGCAATTTTTGTTGAGTCATAGTAAGATGGCAGATCATCCGAGCCCGATTAGGTAGACACCTCATTTTTTTCTCCCTTTCACCCACTTGACCTCGTTTTGCGTGAAGTTGTGTTACTGTACAGAACCCAAATATAACGAGGAGTCTCCACACCAAGCGTTATGGACCAACGTTCAAGTGTAAACTTGTATTTTATGTCCAAACTAAGAGTACGAAGTGCTTTGAAAAATCGAGGAAGAATTATGATGCTTGATTGAAGTTTAAAATTAAAATCAATATTACCTTTGTTATTGTTGCATATCAGTAGATTCGATGGATACATGTCATTATCTCAACAGTTTAAAGACCGACCTTTTAACTTGAAAGGAAAGCTTGTTTGTATTTTCTAAACATATTTTTCAATCCTGAATTTTCAGAAATTTCGCTCATGGCAAATCAAATATTTTCACACTAGAACAGAACACCAAACCCCCTCTTTTCAACTACTGTTTGTCACTTACAACAAAGACATTAGATACCGATTGTAATGTATTTAAGATCATAAAGTCAGCACATGAACAACTTGTGGTTCAGCAGATCTATGTTGAATCTGAACCTAATTGTAAATGAAAAGCGAAATATGTGACCCTGGTTTTAATGTCTGTTGTTTAATTATATCCGAATAACTGACGAGTCCATCGTCCAAATATTTCAGCAAATATTCGAAAAAGGGTATTTAATATTTTACGAAATGATATGATATAAACTAGAGGCTCCCAGGAGCCTGTATCGCTCACCTGGCTTTCAGTTGCTACAATCGTGATAACATTGCAAGTTATACAGTCTCTCAAACTTTAGTACCTCGAAAACCACCAATATTTTGAACAGTATTTAAAGTCTGTTGGGCTTTTTAAAAACGATCTTGCTAAGGACCGCTTTCGACAACAGTTTTGAAACAGAGACATCATTTTGTAAATGGCGGTCAACAAACAATTTTCAAAATCGGTTTTGAAGTTGCAACATCAATATCTACTTGGAAACCAAATTTCATTGAAATAAGGCAATGTTGAAATTTCCCGCCTTTTTTGGTACCCATTTTGAAAATGGCCGTCAGCAAACAATTTTCAACATAAGTTTTGAAGTTGCGACATCAATACCTATTTGGAAACCAAATTTCCTTGAAATCAGACAACATCGATTTTTCCTGCCTATTTCGGCAGCCATTTGAAAATGGCAGTCAACAAACAAATTTCAACACCGGTTTTGAAGTGATGACATCAATATCCACTTGGATACCCAATTTAATTGAAATCAGATTATATTGAATTTTCCCGCTTTTTTTGGTGGACATTTTGAAAATGGCAGTCAACAAATAATTTTCAACATCGGTTTTGAAGTTGCAACATCAATACCTATTTGGAAACCATATTTCATTGAAATTGGACAATGTTGCATTTTCCCGCCTTTTTGGTGACCATTTTGAAGTTGCGAACAATTGTTAACATCTGTTTTGAAGTTGTGACATCAATACCTATTTGGAAACCAAATTTCATTGATATCGGACAATGTTGAATTTTTCCGCCTTTTTTGGTGGCCATTTTGAAAATGGCGGTCAACGAACAATTTTTGACATCAGTTTTGAAGTCGCAACATCAATATCTATTTGGAAACCAAATTTCATTGAAATCCGACAATGTTGAATTTTCCCGCCTTATTTGGAGGCCATTTTTACCTGCGTCACCAACGGTTACCGCAGGTCTAGGAGCCGCTCGACTCCGTCCGTCCGTCCGTCCGTCCATCAAGCTTTGGGGGTACCAAGTTTGTGTAATCTGAAACTCAGACACCTTTAACCCGATACTTTTGAAACTTTGCACAGTTGTTCTGGACACATTGAAGATGTGCA
>MJUU01015798.1:7651-39949 GCA_002080025.1 Modiolus philippinarum | reverse complement strand
TTTTTTAGTATTGGAAAAACACGTGTCATATTTTTCATGTAGTTATCAATAATGATTTAATTTAATAATGGTTTATGATACAATAATGCAGCAATAATCAATGTGCGCTAATTGAGACCATTTCATTTCGCTACGCAACCTTTCTGATGGAGTTGATATGAATCTTTTTTTGAAACATTACTGATGCGTACCCATTGTCACCAGAATATCAAATGTAGATTCAGGACGAAACTTTTAAAGGTCGTAATACTTTTTGCAATTTAAAATTAACTAATTTCATATATGAAATCTAAAAATATATTGCTATGAACACATACAAATAGTTTTTTACATTTTAGGAATGTCGGATTTGGTATAAATAACACTGTATCACGTATTGGTGCAATGGTAGCACCTCAGCTGGTTTATGCAGTAAGTAAACGCTATCATTTATCCAGTTGTCTCGCCTTTCAAAATTGTAAAAACACTATTTTGTCGTCATTTAAATCAGCTTATAACACAACAAACCTATTAAGTAAAAATGAAATAAAACAACACACAAACAAAATGGGTAAACTAAAATGTAACATCCTCAACTATTGATCTCAAAAACAAAAATAACACATTTTATATCAAAGAGATGCATCTTATACCACGAAAATTACAACAAATACAACACAACTCCGAAGACTTTAAATTTAATGCAGTGAATTTAACTACCCGGTCTTACTTTTTCCCATTCAGTTACACATATTCCAGTGGACATTGTAATACCCCCGCTGAACCTGTACACCGTGCCATCAGGGTAGCAACTAACTGTACGCAGGATAGTGCTAAACAAAGCAAAACGAGGCGTCTAACTACACGTTTACACATTTGGGACAAATAATGATTATTAGTGTAGTTTTCTGTTACATTAAAACAAAATACAAATACAACACAATAGTGAAATAACGCTTCTTCTGCTGGACTCTTTTTGGTTTGTTTTGCAATACCCTGCGTACAGTTAGTCGCTACCTTGATTGTACAGGTTCACGGGGGGTGTGAATGTCTAACATATCAATATCTCTAACAATGTCTATATACAGAAGATCTGTGTCCTAGTTTCCATAAATTTCAGAGTACTTAGATACCTGACTGGTTTATGTAGTATATCATAATACAATAAATAGTCGTAATAAATTGTATAGTAGTAACCCCGTTATACATAATATGCAATTAATTAGTAAAAAGATTTAAATAGATACTAAAAATGTTTCGAAATTAATTACAAAATAATGTATACAATTAACACATCATCGATATTTTTTCAAATTTAATATTATGGCATATATATATATTATTTTTATTTATAGAGTAAACATATACCAGGTCTGATGTATTTACTACTTGGTGGAATGTTTCTGTTGTCATCTCTGTGTATTGTGTTTCTAACAGAGACAAATAAAAAGGCATTAAAGGATACTATTGAAGAAACAGTTATAAGTATAAATATAGAAGATGACAAAGGAGAAAAAACAACTACAGTTTTCGTCACTGATGAGTAATGATTAAACTCAAAAATAGAATTATTCATGTCTGATCTCTTACTGCACACTAATACTGATGTCTTGAGGAAGTGCAAATTAAATTCAAGTTTAAATGTATTAATAGTAAAGAATAACAGTTTTGTAGAAATAATTTATTTTATCATTTACTTGGACTAAATAAAAGCACATTTTCACCTCAGGATAAAATCATATGTTTTATTATGATACCCGCTGAAAATACGTATAATTGGTAAATTGTGATCTGACAGTTAGCAGCAGGCTGATAAAATTTTATCAAGCGTACATCAGGAATTTATTAAATGCCTTTTTGTCACAATGAATGAGATCTATTTATGAGGCTTTAAAACAGAGGCAGTGTGAGCTTCATGGAGAATTTTGGTCGTCTGAATACAAATAAATCTCATATATGAAGAATGTTTCTTTACTGCAATCTTAAATATGTATGAAATTATTCTGAAAGCCTTAAAATTATTCCACTATGAATTTTAACAACAAATCAATTTGCTGTGTTTCTATCGGTAGGATATCGATAACCTGTCAACCCTGTCGAAACTTTAACCGACACCAACGAAACTGACCATAAAAAATTCTCCAACACCAACAAAAAGCTAAGTTTACAATATATCTATCAATGATTGAATAACTTTGAATAATTCCAATTGATATTGCCAAGTCCAATTTCATTGGCTAACGTCATGAAAATCAAAGAAGCTATTTCTCGAAAATGTCCTTTTGCCCATTAATACTCTCCGAAGAATAATAGTGCAGTATATGATTACGTCAAATTCAGTGAAAACATTGGTTTAAGTTTAAAGGATTGGAACTGTAAGGAATAAATTAATTCGGAGGAGTTTATGGATGTGCAAACGCGGCCTTTTACTAACAAACTTGACTTAAATTCCTTTCGAATTTACTAATTAACTAAATTTTCTTTTCTCTATCAGTTTTTATTTAAAATCTTTGAGTTTATGGTATTCCAAACGTTTAGAATTTATCTGCATTGAAGAGTTATAAGTTGTCGAAATGCGCATATGCAGAAATCAAATTCACAGTAACTTCGGTATTTAGTTATTTATTAGTTTGTGAGCGAGTCCGACCTTATTGAGTTTGTGAGTGCCCGGTTACATGTGCTAAAAGTATTGAAGATACCGATATTGCAGAAAACCTGGGTCAGTCTCATGATACTCATAACATGTGAATATATTTATCTGTTTTTTCTACAGTTGATGTGAATGATCAAAACATTATTACATATCATTTTTCAAATCATATCCTTCATCAGCCCACGGTTATATATCATTCTCGAACCTAACGGCTCTCGGGTTGAAATAAGGGCTTTGGGCTGGTAAACGGTGATATAAAAATGCCATGTAATGATCTTTATGTATTGATAGGCCAACAAGCCGAATTAAGTTCTATTTAAAGGTTTTTTTGTTTAACCGCTTTTCAAGTTTTCGTATGATTAATGAATATATTATTATTTTTAGTAATAGTGTATATATCACCATAAATCAAAGACCCAGCCTTATTGTTGGGAGATAACACAATAATGATATTAATTAACAAAAACCCAAATCGCACTTGAACTGAAGTCTCGAAGAATGAGGAAATACAAGTTAGATTTGATTTAAAATATTATCGGACAAATAACGATACTCCACGCTATTTATGTACATTTACAAGCACGGTCCTAATTCATGAAATATCCTAGCTGTTTAAGAGCGATGTCATGTCAGATTCTGAAATATTAATTATACAGCTGAGAATTTTGCTTATGGGCATGCATAGGCCGGAATGTTGGATTTTATTTCATTTTTATTTCGATGACAACGTGCATATTTGCCGGAAGTAATATGCTATAAGTTGTGGAAATGTTGTACGTCAAAAACGTGAACATAACAAATACGGACTTTGGATTCGTAACAAGGAAGAAATCACTTCGGACTCTCCAGTTGTTTGCAAAAATTCCTAACCGGTTTCGAATCATTTAAATACCAGTTCATGTTCGTAGTACAACAAGAGAAAATATGATTTTCAAGGATTGGTAATATTTATTCATAGCTGTGAAAAGTATATGAAAAAAATACCTGTTCGATTACATCCGTGTTTACGACATCAGGGCTCCCTAAAAGACTCAACATGTGCACAGATTGAATGGTTTTGGTGTTTGTTGGTAGGTTGCTGACTGATTGACTCAATCCATTTTATTCTGATAACAGTTCTAATAACTAAATACCGAAGTTACTTAGATTATGAAAACTTTTCACACCAAAAAAAAAAGAAAAATAGACAACAGTTTGATGTGTCAATGGAACGCATTATTCAGCTGCCAAGTCGAATACACCAAATTTTGTTGTCGTGTTACATATCGAAACATCCTCTCAGATTGATTGATTCCTTCCTTGATCTTTTTTCTTATTTTCTAATGACGTGTTCCATTCAATGATATTTGAAAATTGTTATAACTTGACATTAAATTATGCATTTTTAATGTCGCAGATAATAAGAAGTACTGTTATTTTACTGTGTAAGCTCTACTGCTGTCTTGATTATCATGCAATGTCATGCATATATAACATTTTCAAGATGAAGATCAACAATAAAAGCGTTGTTCCATTCGCTTAATCCTACCATGTATTTGTAGGGATTATATCCCATGTAAATTTACTTCATATCCTTTTTAGTACAATGTTGAATATGTTATTAACAGGATTTTTTTCGAAAGAAGTCTGAATGTTCATGTAAGTAGGCTGCTTTCTTCAACCTCTCGGTCACTCATTCCTTGAATAACGGGTCATATTGCAGAATTCTCAGGTGAAGATTAGTTGTTTGGTTATGTTTTGGTTTAGTTTAGAGAATTGTGTGCATTAGCAAATCCAATTATCAAATGATAATAAAACACAACTCAAATTTTAAAAAATGAACTGTTTTTGTTTTATTCCGTTCATTTAATTTTTAGTGAATATCAATTTCTGGATATAGATATTATAGGTACATATCATTTACTTTATCGTATATGCAGTGTCATAAGTAAAAGCTTGTTTATCTTTTCACATATGTATGCAAATTAGATATTTTATCTTTACTGATTTGACATGCAAAATAAAGACAGATCCTTAAAATGAATATTTTTCTTTCTAGATATATTAGAATAGACCTTTGTATTATTATCCTGATTTTTTAAGCCTGATAATAAGAAACTAGAGGCTCAGAGACTGAGCCTTAATCGCTAACTTGAAAAAATGCATCTATGCCACGCATGACCAAAATATGTTTATTACCAACGAGGTCTAATCTTTAGCTATGTTCTCCATTAGCACCCGTGTTTTTTGTCTAATCCTATTGAAATGAGTAATTTTTGAAAAGGATCTTCTATACATTCAGTTAAATTTGTTTGAATAGTTTCATAGAGGATGATGAAAGGGGTGGTTTTCTCATATCGGGCTCCAATGTTAAACTTTTTTCTGCCTTGCTGGCCACCATCTTTTTTATCCGTTCGAAATGAGCAATTTTTGTTAAGGACCTTTATACAGTGTGGTTGAATTTGCTTCATTGGTTTCAGAGGAGAAGTTGAAAAGGTGATTTTCCTTTAAGGTGCGATGTTAAACTATGTTCCGTGCTTGCAGCAATGTTTTTATAAGATCACAACAGAATGAGCAATCTTTGTTAAGGACTTTTAAGTTCATCATTCCTCTAAAGTTTGGTTAAATTTGCTTCAGTTGTTTCAGAATAGAAGATGAAAATGTGATTTTTCCATGGGTTCAGTGTTAAAATTTATTCCATACTGGCGGCCATGTTTTTCTTTATCGTATTGGAACATAATGAGCACTATTTGTTAAATACCTATAGTAAATCATTCCTGTAAAAAGTGGTTGGATTTGCTACAGTGGTTTCAGAGGAGATGATGAAAATGTGATTTTCCTCATAGGATCCAATGTTAAACCTCGGTTCTGCGCTGGTGGCCATATTATTTATCGGATCGGAACGAAATGAGTAATCTTTGTAAAGGACCTTAAGTACATCATTCCTGTAAAGTTTGGTTGAACTTGCTTCAGTGGTTTCAGAGGAGAACATGAAAATGTTATTTTTCTATAGGCTCAAAAGTTAAACTAAGTTCAGTACTGGTGGCCATATTCTTATCGGATCAGACCGAAATAACCGATCGTTGTTTAGGACCTTTAACACACCAGTCCTGTAAATTTTGGTTGAATTTGCTTCAGTGGTGTCAGAGGAGAAGATAACATTGTGATTTTTCCCCATAGGATCCAATGTTAAACCTAAGTTCCGCGCTGGCGGCCATATTTTTATCGGATCGGAACGAAATGAGCACTCTTTATTCACTTTTTTACCTTTCTGGGGCCATTTAGGGCTAGCTATAATTATGGTGTGGGGTTCCTCGCTGTGTTGAAGACCGTACGGTGACCCCAAGATGCTTTCTTTTGTGTCGTTTTTACCTGGATATGGGATGTTGTCTTCTTGACATTTACCCCATTTCCTTTCCTTTTCATATTTGTGAAGTACCTTTAGTACATCATTCCTATAAAGCTTGGTTGAATTTGCTTCAGTGGTTTCAGAGGAGAAGATGAAAATGGGAAAAGTTAACGGACGACGAGCGCCAATTGATAGCTAGCTCACACTGACCCTTCGGGACTTTCATTTTCATTATCGAACATATGAAGTTAAACCAAGAAGATTCAGTCTGAAATGTATTAGAACCATCTACCTTCAGCAAATATGCTAGGGCATGACAAGGAAAAAGAAGAATTTTGAACGTCGGTTGATATTGATACAAACGAAAAAGATATATCTGTTGGAAAAATGTCACAGATATCATCACTTAAACTTTATTTGAAGTAGAAAGAGAGACTACTACAGTAACGAAACTGGTTTTTACTACTAAAATCCACGGTTGCTATTTTCGTCTGGTATGTAATTGATAAGGTAAATATACTATTATTACTTACTATTGAATCAGTGTTTTCTAAATATGTTGTTTGTAGTGATATGGCCTATTTAATAGTTCTCATCTAGTGTAATATCGGTATGTACAACTCCATTATTGTTAAATTTATCAAAAAGAGTAAGGTTATGAAAATGAAAAATCGTATTTTATTACAGTGAAGAAACATTTCTGGTAAAATAACAAGTACCAAAGTTAGTGTAAATTTAGTTTCTGCATTTGACAATTTCGAAAACTTATGTCACTTCAATGTTGATGAAATCAAGACATTTGGAATACCATAAACCAAACACGGAAAATTTGTAAAATCCGTTAACGGGCAAACAACTAAAAACGTGTGTGTTTGTTTTTTCTTAACCTAATGACTAAGCTGGGAATAGAATTGGCTTCACACCAGAGAACGTGTTATATTTCCGCAACAAGAGGTCATGAAAAATCATAATTATTGTTATTACAAGTAGATCTGCTTCTTGTTAGATAATCATTTGCAACACGATAAACAATCGGCATTGCGTGAAGAATTATTGGGTTATAATTTTCTCAATAAAATACTCTGTGATACATTAATTAAAAAAAAAATCTTTAGTTCGAAATAATTTTTCAAATATTATAATTAATAGAAAGTTAAAAAAACGAATTAGTACTGTAAACCGGAAAATTTTCGCGGCAGTTTTATTTTCGCGATTTTCGCGTTTGGAGTGGAAGCGCGGAAATAAAACGGCGCGAAAATAATTGTCTATTATTGAAGTCAATGGTCAACAATTTGGCAGCGCGAATTCAAAACTGTGCGAACTAAAATCCTGTCAATTTACCGCGAAATAAAGACTGCGCGAAGATTTCCCGGTTTACAGTATACTGCAAAAGAACGCACTGTTAATCAGCTACCGATCATATTTATTAAAACAATACATGCCTCACTGATCGTGTGATGGGTGTCGCTAGCGGGGCAGAACATGCCTACCCTTCCGTAGCACCTGATGTCACTCTTGGTTTCTATGGGAGTTCACACTATAATTGTATCAGTTCTGAATTTTGATTTTTTTCCGTTCTTTGTGGCTATTTTGTGTGCCCTACTTTATTTAAAAAAAGATGTTGATCGCATATACAAACATGTTTAACATTGATAGTTAGAGCTTAAAAAGTTTTCGAGATTAACTTGCGACAACACTTTAAATTTCCAAATACTTATTTTGTTTTAATTTTTCATGGAACTTAGAATCGATATGTCAATAAACATACTTTTTTTTCGTTTTTTTTAAATCATCGAACAAACTTGTTTTTTTTTTAATGTGGTAGGTGTTTTTAAATTGATTTTAACAATCGATATTTTCTTCTTGAAATATATTTCAACGATCGGTATTTACTTCAAAAAGTTCACAAGCCGAAGTATTATTTTGCTACAGTATTTATTGGTGAAAGATACTTTATAGTGTTGAAACTGTTATTTTCAGACATATCTTAACTGAAAGGGAGGCCGGTTCTGTTGAATAATGCCTTCACGAACTAATGAATATTTGGAGAATATTTTGACTGATGTTGGAGGCTTTGGAAGATTTCAATGTCTTATGTTAATTTTAGTGTTTGGCACTAAAATAGCTGTATGTTGGAGCACTTTGATGATGACTTTTGGGGGAGCTGTACCAGAATGGAAATGTCAATCACACAAAGATTCGGAAGAATCTTTTTTGCAGAACAATACTTTTTCGAAGACTTGTAAATTTCAAAACAACACGACTGTAGAAACATTTTGTGTACATAAGGTTTTTGATGCAACAATGTCAACAGCAGTCAGTCAGGTATGTCTTGATAAGTAAAGATCATGGACTTATCGATCAGTAAGTGATAGTAGTTATCAGCAACCTTACAATGGACATCCTCGAAATTAAGAACATGTAATCGAAAAGTCAATAAAATTGTACAATGTATTAAACTAAGGAGTGTTTCGAGTTTCATTAATTGTTTTGTGGAAATAATTACGTTTTTGTCAGTGCGATGTTTGTACTGTAAATTCAATCTGCATTAAACCAAAGATAGTTCATGAAAAGCTAAATTAGCGCGAGTGTGTGTTTTTTAAACTTAATTCTTGAACATATTGAAATTAGAAATGTATTTGATATTGCTATGATTTTACGTCCAGGTGAATTATGTAAATTAAGAATAGACTATTTTACCATTTCATTCTTAATTTGAACGATGTTTTAGAAAAAGAAAGGCTTAATCATTCAATCTTATTTTCCTTGATGAAATGATCTATTTCACAGTTTTTATTATCAACATTTTCCTAGATTTCAGTGAAATGCCACACTAATTCTAAGATTAAATTAAAATGGCCATTTAAACGAGAAGACACAGATTTTCGAGCAAAATTATATCCCGAAATTTATGATTTGCATATCAAAGATTTTGACAGTAGCTTGATTCAGGTGTCACTTGATATTTCTGGGTTTGTGGGTTTATGTAATTCTTATACATCGCCAAACGAATACCGAAGCAAAATGAAAAAATTCTGAAACCAAAAATCCAAAAGCGCGGAAATTCACATTTCACACAAATTAAGTGATTGATTGTTTAGAGGTTTACGTCCAACGGGCAATATTTCAGCTGTACCAGAACGAGAACAAGTCAATGAATTCAAAAATAGTATCACGTAAAGAAGTAAGAAAAGTTCGAAGGGGAAACCGGGGCAACAAGTATTGATTGCCACTGGAAAGGGGGAGGAATTTGATAGGGACAGGAAATGTAGCCTATATCGCCTCGGAATGCTGTTATCCTTAAAAAAATATACAAGGTGTCTTTATTCTGCACGAAGAGTGGCGTTTCTCCACACAGCTGGTCTACAATGGTTTTCGTTAAGGCTTTCCATATAATTACCTAATTACCCTGCAATGACAGGGCATTTCCCTCTCATCACATGGGGACGCGCCCAGCAGTTCTGTAGACTGGTCCCCTGAATTCCAATTCAAGTGTCGGGCACACAAATTGAGATCCCAAGGAACAGACAAAATCAAATAAACAAAAATTAACAAGAACGCTAAGTAAGAGAAGCGTGAACCCCAACAAAAATTTGATATATCATCATTGGAAAATGTCTTTATTCTGTGGGTACAAGTATTCAGATTTTGTCACGTAAAGTATTGCCGAAACAGCGATCTACATGCTCTCATTTACTGCATTTTCGGTATTCTGTTATTTTAGTACTACTGGATTGATGCTTTTTTCTGCTTGCAGACTGTAGTTTCACCAGCTCAAGAATTAAGAACTACAAAAATCGTTGCATTGCAAATCTGCAGTTTCTAAAATTTAGAAATTTAACAAAACTGAAAAGAAAATCCCCAATTGCAAAGCTCTGTCCTTTTAAGATTTTGGCGTTACTTTAGTTGTTTTAGTTCTTTCACATGCGTTACGGTTGATTATTGTTCTTCTAGAAGTTTAAGGATGGTCACTCCTCAGGTTTTGGAAACTGTCTTCGAGTTTCGGAATTCTCATATTTTATCCATCATGATGCATCAGAAAATTTTACACACTGACCCCACTTTCTTTTCGAAATATGTTTGTATACACCTTCAATAAACTTTTGACAAAATTTGATGAAATCTTGATATATCTTCATTGTATTTCAAAGGTCGATTGCCTATATGCAAAGTTAATGAAAAATCGAGAGGAGTTCCGTTTCCCGGCAAAATGTTAGGCTCTTGTATCTAAAAACGAGCACCCTGACCTATCAATATTTTTTGCTTATAATTATGTTTGATCATTGCTCTAATAGAGAATGATACTATTTTCAAAACCTTGATATTATGAACTTGAAGAGTGGCCATCCTTCATATGCATTGAAGGGGCACGAGTTGTCGACATGATCATCTGGACAACTATGAGTTACCACAGTTCTGGTCTCCTGTTTATACCACAAGAAAATTATGTCGATTCTTCCTGAAGGCTATAGTTTGGACGACATATGATCTGGATTTGTTTTTAGATATTTGGTGTTCTGTTTACATCACAAGAATATTGTATAAATATCAACAATGAAGGTACTATAAATTGAGTTTCTGCATAACGCCACTTCGACAACCTTCGGTGCAGATCAAATCAAAATATTGCACGACGTAAAATGTGTGCTAAAGTAAAGAAGATAGCGGAAACACTTACAATGGACGAAAAATACAGCTACCACGTAAAACACATAAAAGACAAATGACAAAATTGAAAAACAATAGGCACTCGGGTCAGTCGGACTTGTTACCCGTACAAGCAAAATCCAGCTTAACGGTTAAATCAGCTTACTGGTACCAATCCTCCCTCTCTGAACCCAAATACAGGTGCACTATTGAATCTTCAATGAAATACTTCACTTAGAAATCGCCATAGAAATTAACATTTCAAAATATTTTAGAAGTCATCGACTCACCTTTTAAGCATTGTTCGATAGTGAACTTAGTAGAGAAATAATAACAATAATAATAAAAAAAATCATATAGTGTAATTGGTTGATGATTTTCTTACTTTATTTCAGTGGGAACTCGTCTGTGACAGAGATTGATAATATCCACTATCACTACGATACAAATGGCTGGTTTACTTATTGGATCCTTAATGTCTGGACAAGTTTCTGATATTTTTGGACGTAAACCTGCCTTCTTCCAGTCCATTATTATTCTTGTGATTTTTAATGCTATTGCTGCATTTTCCACCAATTGGCAAATGTTTGCAACAATGCGATTTATCATTAAGATGGGCTGTGGATGGTTTTTAACGGTGAATATTATTGTAATGGCTGAAGTTACGCCCGCAAAATGGCGATCTCTTGTTTTGGCAATGCCTTTCTGGTCATTTGCTACAATGCTGTTTGGTCTTATTGCCTGGCTTCTACATAACTGGATGTATCTACAGATTGCAACAGCAGTGTGGTGTCTGCCATGGCTCTCCGAATTTTGGTAAATATGTTGTCACTCTATCATGTTTTTGTACTGAATAATGTCAGAGAATATTATTTGAAAATTTAAGTCCTTAACAAGGGTTCACTTTGATCTAATGCCTTCAGCTGGAATCTTCATCCTTACCAATCTGCTGTCCTTCACATTTTAGTAAATTAAGTAATATATGTCCTGTAGATTGATTGATTAATTGACTGGTTAGAGTTCAACGTCCAATGAGCAGTATTTCAGCTTTATCAGGATGAGAACAAGTTAATCATAAAAATTTTAAGTAAAAGAAGAAGGAAAATAATTGTGGAACGGACAATTGGGGCAACGAGTTTTGATTCCCACTGGAAAAGGGAAGAAATAGGTAAGGACAAGAATTTAGCCTCTGCTCTACATAAAGAAACATAGAAGGTATCTTTATTCTGAATTCAGCGTGGCGTTTCTACACAGTGTGGCTACAATGGTTCGCGGTCAGACTTCCGCACTACCTGCATAGACAGGACAGTCCCCAATCAACCAACTGGGGACGCAACCGACAGCTTTGTAGCCAGAGCCATGAATTATTCAGGATCTTCTGTACAAACCCCTTTCAAATGTCGCTTAATTTAATAAACGTTCTTCCAAAAGTCCCATTCCGGAACGTTCCGGGTATTAGAATGGTGGGTCAAAGAGTTCAAACGGGGTAAAAATGGCGTCCCGTTGTATGAGGGCAAAGGGAATACATTCTATCAACATATGAAAGGTGTTTATGATTTGAAAAAGGCCGAGCATGTCATAAATCAACATTTTATCCCAGGCGGGTCATTTCCAACCAATTTATTTTAGGTCAAGAAAATAAATTGGNGAATTCCTAGATTACGCTCAACTGACGTCAGGTACCAGTTTCCAGTAGATTCGGGGTAAGATGTCGACAATTACCCAAAAATTTGAAAGTGGAATATCGTCTATTATTTCACAGACAGATTATGACTGACAAATAATACCACATTTCAACATTGGAAATTATCTTGGCTATTCCCGTTTTATTTCATTTCAGCCCAAATATAGACGACCCGAATATTAAGGTAGTTCGAGCCTAATCAAAATATCAGACGGAATTTTCTCATTTTAAGATATTTTGTAGTTCTTAGCCCATTTGTTCAAAAATTAAAATAAAAATTATATGTCATCGATCATCTTTCCTGTTGTCGGGCTTTGAAAATCGGGCAAATCAGTATTTTCAGCAATATTTATGAAGAATATATAGGAAACTATAAGAAGAAGAACTTGCTTATTGTTTAGCTTTCATATGAAATAAATATCAGATAGCTTTCATAAGAAATAAATATCAGATAGAATTTTTTTTTCATTTTTTGATATTATTTCAGAGATTTATATTTGATATTACTGATTATTCGGGTATCGTTTAGTTTGATGCATTTAAACATTTTTTGAAATAATGGACTTCACATGTTTTGGTTCTAGTGCTGCTGATGAGGAATTAACTTCGGAAATGGCCATACAGCTCATTAAAATTATTGCAACTGGAGTTAACATATGCGTTATAGTCTCATGTTCATTTACTCTATATCCTTTCGTGATATATATATACATTACAGCTTTATGTGGCGCTGAACAAATCTGTATGTCAGCGTTTGAATAGGAAAGATATTTTAAATATTTTACGAAATAGACAATATTTACGGAAAAGGGAGCTAATTTGCGGGAAAGTGTATATCATTCTATTATGACGTCACAATGAAAAGGCCAATTAAGGAATATTTCGGCTTGAAACCAAGTCAATTCCGCATCCGACTCAAAAATTCGATATGCGCCAATCGAATGCGACGTGTATTAGAGTCGATCTAACTTATCTAATCTATGACGAGTTTGTCAAGTATTCATTTCAAATATCTGGCATGGGATACTCATGCGTTTATAAAAAAAAAACAATCAAGTCGTCAAAAATTCTTATCACCAAACTTTATTGGTAAGTAATTTTGGTTATGACTATTATTTTGCTAAATATATGCTAGTAGCTCATATTTTCGAAGTACGTGAATACCACAATATAATGAGAACCTAGTGTATTAATTCAATGTAAAATTTTAGACTTGCGAGGCCTTTTCTCTGGAGAGTAGTCTGTTGAAGAAAAACTATGTCGAAATGGTCAACTGTAAAAAATTAATACACAGTATCATCGTTATTTTGTTATCATAACTTTACTTCATTCATTATGATTCTTTTTATTGAATGGGATGTAAGGCTTCAAAGGAATTAATACTTTCTTATACATTACAGTTGGTACAATGGATAATTGTCAAAATTTATATAATTGTATATTTTTTTCTGACTAAACTGCAGTTTCTACAGATTTATTATTCTAGCATACTGCCTGAAAGCTATAGATGGTTAATGTCTAATGGGAAAGTGAATAAAGCACATAAATCTGTGACGAAAATTGCCAAACTTAAAGGCAAACCAGCACCTACCAAAGAACATACACAAACAGAAAGATTTGGATAGAAAATATACTATACTGGACTTGCTCAGAAATAGAAAGTTACTGAAACAGACTCTTATACTATTGTTGTGTGAGTAAGTTTTAGACTCTAATCAAAGTTACTGGCCTTGTTCATCAAACCAATCAGAGTTACTAGCCTTGTTCATCAAACCAATCAGAGTTACTAGCCTTGTTCATCAAACCAATCAGAGTAACTAGCCTTGTTCATCAAACCAATCAGAGTTACTAGCCTTGTTCATCACACCAATCAGAGTTACTAACCTTGTTCATCAAACCAATCAGAGTTACTAGCCTTGTTCATCAAACAAATCAGAGTTACTAGCTTTGTTCATAAAAACAATCAGAGTCACCAGCTTTGTTCATCAAAACATGTCTTGTATAATTCTATTATAAGTATAACGGTTTGCGTATGAAGAAATTGCTCAAAAGGGATCTAAGTCTTTTACTTACAAACTCCATATGTTCAAAAATATTAAATAAATCTAGATATGATACAATTATTATACCTGAGATATCCCCCAAAAACCTTATCCAAATACAACAAACAATGCCAAGTCTGACTGAGGAAATAAAAAGCAACGATTCCTCATAATTATCACGTGCTCTGTTAACGCGATCTCTGTATCGTTTGACACCTGTTTCAATTGAAGCTATACTTGATAATACGATATTTAAAAATACCGAGGCTTCATTACTGGCCTTGGTACTGTATTTGGAGTCCTTTTCGATATTTTTGGAAATGAGTACTTCTTTTTGGACTACTTTTGGATTATGACATTCCATATTATTTGATTTTAATGCTGCTGATGAGAGGTTACTCCTTGAAACACGTGTACAGCATAACGAAATTTATTGATTTTATGCAACATCGGTATTTTTGTATTTTGATATATCTGTTGTTTCAGAGTGGTATTTCAACTTACCTTTAGAAGACTACAACAAATAAATAGTCAGTTCACTATTAAGTTTGAATTTGTAAAAGACAATCCCGAATTTGTATTATAAAGTACTTTATTATCTGAAAAATAAAATACCAAAATAATATATTTAGTACTTATTTTTATCGGCCACATAGGTCAGGTCCTATTTGTAAGAACTTATTTTCCCTAAAATGTCCCAGATATTTAGTATTTGTTTTACAATGACATTCTTTTAAGTACTTTAATTTCTTAATTTACTTCAATCACATTTTTGAAATGTCAAAGATTGATTATTAAATTTAAAAAAATAATTCATTGCCGTCAGTTGTTTGTTGTAGATTTATCTGTGGGTGCCTATAATGAACGATGAGTAAACATACGTAAATCCACTAAAAAGCATCTGGGTTCATGAATCATTCTGATTCCTATAAAAACATTACGGGAACGATGCAGACCTATTATGTACAATGAATGGCGAACATAAAATAAGTTTCTCTTGGCATTTGTGTGCACAAAGTATGTAATGATGTCGTAACAGGTATGCAGTAGTCGTCATCGTTAGCATTATTGCCTGATGGTTCTTCTTATGTAGTCTCGCTGGCCAGTTTTTCGAACTTCTGTGGTTTAATGTTTTGAAATGCATAATAAGTTTTTACCCCTAAATACCCTCAGTTTGTTTGCTTACTTCATATCATACATCTTTAGAGGCATTTTGAGAAAATTTTTATTAAATCTCATTTATTTTGTCACATTCGTTCATGGATATACATTAATTATCTCAAACTAAGAGAAACTTAGAGGAGTCGCTTTTCGCTATTTTTTGATAACTTTTACCTTTGACTAAAATTATAACTTTGTTTTTTGTATTTTCTAACAAAAAAGACATGTAACCAAATTCCTATCTATTTTCAAAATGAGCTCAGGACATTCTTAAAAGCAAACATTTGTCTACATTTTTATAGGTTTAAGCGTTCGATCATAAAATAAAAATTGCAAAAAGGAAAAAAAAATTCAAAGTTGCAAAGACATAATAAATTTTTGAATTATTTCTTTGCACCATACTTTTCTGTGTTAGAAGACAATTGCAACTTTCTAACTCCAGATCTAAATTCTAGTAATTTTAACACTTTAAACACCCATCAGTTTAGAAGGCCGGTCGGTGATAAGACAAGGATAAACAGTAAAAATATGGCAAAGCAGATACTTACTGGTTTGAAGCAAACGGATATGAGATTTTAGAAAGTTTCCACTATTTCTCTATTAGGTCTAATTTTTAATGTGTTTTTTTTCTGAAATTGTTGACAAAAGTGAAAAACCAAACGACATGTTTTATAAATTCAAGTGTCAGTCAGGTAAAACGAGTCTCAGAAAAATTGGAATGAAAATGAAATCTATTACCCTTTCTTTTAAAAGCTTTGCTGACTGGACTGCGTAAGCACAAAATTTTAAAAATCAATGCAAGACATTTCGATATATCAAACATATTTTTGGCCGGAATATTCTGTAGAGTTTTCCTTCCTTTTCCACTGGCTTATAATATGCCTTAAATTGTTTGAAGATATAATTGGAAGTTGATATATTTTGTACAATGTATATTTTGTGTATTTAAAAGTGACTTATGACCATGCAAGTATAATATATATCGAAAATATTTTACTCTTTTTCAATGGATAGAACCCAAGAATATCGAATGCCTCTGACATCTGAGGCTCGTACCCTTTAAAAATTATATTAAAGATGAATGTGCGATTCATTTTCAACAAAAAACCTTGCAGATATGATCGCAAATGAAACTAGGACTAAAACTTAATAATTCTGTGTTGATAGGTTAATTATAAAAGTTCTGGTGCAAATTGACAGTGTGGCTCACAGGTGGTGGTAGTAAATATGACTGTTTTAAAATGTTGAGAAAATATGATTTCTTTTTCCAGAATATCATGTGGATATGGTTATTACGCAATATTATTTGGTGTACAGCAACTTTCTGGGAATTTATATGTCAATATAGCATTACTTGGATTAATGGATGCCATGTCTGTGATTGTATCATATATTTCTAACAGGTAACGTTTATGTATTAAAGTTAGCTATAGGTGGTGTTAACTTGTAAATGTAATGATACTCCGATACTAAAGTTGGAAAGTCTTGTCTATATATTCCGAAGGAAAGTGATATTTCATTTTATCAAATGCATTTGGCCAGTTATTGCGATTCGTTTATAAGCTTAAAGTCTTTGCCCTCGGGGTCAACTTCAAATTTGAACATAAGCATAGAAACAAAAAAAAGTACTACGTTATTGGAACATGTTGAGGTTCCGTAGAACAAACATTTTATCTAATATAATTTAAAGTTCATCTTGTCGAAGGCAACAAGACGGCCACAATGTTGATGTCATTTCAAAATGAGCAGGGCAAAGCTAATGAAATTATAGAAGTGCATAGACTGGCATAGTCATGCAAGAAATAGATATCGTTTTCATAAATAAAGTTAAAAACATATGAAATAAAACAAAAATTGTTTGAGAAAATAGCGCAAATAATGTTATAATAACCTTGCTGATTAAATGCCTTGGTGACCTGAACAACATAGGAGTAATCTGAATTGTTAACTCGTCTTTTGCACTGAAGAGACAAAATAAGTTGTCGAAATGCGCAAATGCAGATTTTAAATTCACTGCGACACCGGTATTTAGTCATTTGAAAACATGGAGAAAAAAAAATGCACATCAAATTTCACAATATCTAGGTAGTGCAAGCTTTTCCCTTTTAGAGTGTTTTATAGTTTGCTTGTATTCTTGTGAAATCTATTAGCCTAATAAGGGAAGTCAGAGCATAACATTTATCACGAGTTGAGCCTTATATATGCAAATAATGTTTTGAAAATGCCTAGACAAATCAAACAATTATTTGATAACGTTGAAGATCAACTGTATTTTTGTTTGTATGTAGTTGCCAATTGCGATTTGTGGTCTATGTTTTCGAGTGGATGAGTTTCTTTGAACATTTGCCATGTGTAGAGGAGTCAAGGATCTCTACTGCTGTTTAATTTCTTTTATATTTCTTTATTTTAATAGTAAATTTCCTCTTGATTTTTCCTTTACAATGGCTATATAATACCATTTATTTTGCAAACAGCTAATTATATTGACAGGATTGGGAGAAAGAAAACCACACTGTTATTCTTTATCATGACAGGATTAACAGGAACTGCATTAGGGTGATACAGTTTCTAGGGAAGAATTAACTGGAACTACAGTTTCTAGGTAAGGCTTTCAGCGTGATACAGTTTCTTGGTAAGGATTAAATGGAACAGCTCCGGGAGCGATACAATTTTTACAGATATACTGGAACCGCCGTGGAAGTGAAACAGTTTCTAGGTAAGGCTGTGGGAATGATACACTTTCTAGAAAAGGATTTTCTGGAACCGCTGTAGGAGTGATACAATTTCAAGTTATATAAACAATTTCATGTCAGCTAAATATTCGTTCATGTGCATTTGTATAAGAATAAATGATGTCAAAAACATGTTTTGTAGAAAAAAATGGGATAAAATGAAAAAAAAAAAAAAAATACCAAAATAGAAATAATCAATATATTATTTTTAAACAAGATATACAGATTCAAAGAATGGTTTGAATAATCTGCGCTAAATAAAACATCTCCATCGTAATCTCTTATCCGTATTTTTATACAAATGACTATCTTTTTGAAAAAAAATAGGGTTATTGTTTTTATGCCCCCGCCGCTAGGCGGTCGGGGCCATTAAGGTTTACCCTGATCCGTACGTCCGTCCGTCCGTACGTATGTCCATCTTTTTGGTTTCCGGATGATAACTTGAGTATCCTGCATCGGATCAAAAGCAAACTAAGTCATATGCTTACTTATCATCAAAGACAGATCCCTATCGATTTCCAGGTTGGTATTCCCAAGGTCAAGGTCACAGTTGCTAAAAATAGACTAAAATTTCAATAATATTTTGGTTTCCGGATGATAACTTGAGTAAACTACATTTGATCAAAACCAAACTTGGTCACGTGCCTACTGAACCTTATTGATTTCCGGGTTGGTACCCCCAAGGTCAAGGTCACAGTGGCTAAAAATAGACTAAAATTTCAATGAAATTTTGGTTTCCGGATGATAACTTGAGTATACTACATAGGATTAAAACCAAACTTGATCAAATGCTTGCTTTGCATCCAATACAGAAGCCTATTGATTTCTGAGATGGTACCACCAAGGTCAAGGTCACAGTTGCTAAAAATAGACTAAAATTTAAATAAAATATTGTTTTTTTTCCGGATGATAACTTGAGTATCCAGCATCTGATCAAAACCAAACTTGGTCAATTGCTTACTTATCACAACAGACATAATCCTATAGATTTTTGGGTTGATATCCCCAAGGTCAGGGCCACAGTTGCTAAAAATAGATAAGTATTACATTCAAAATTGTTTCGCAGATTATTTCTTGGAACTACACATCATATCAAAACCAAACCATTTCCAGTGGCTATTTATCACAGGAGAAAGATCCTTTTTTTATAATTATTGATATATATATTGTACATAGTTATGCCTTTAATAATTTAATTGTTTCGATTGCAAGGAGGCGGGGGCATCCGTGTCCCATGGACACATTCTTCCATTTTTTAGTTTTGTTTTCTTTGCTTATTTGTATTTTTGTCGATGCCGCTTTTATCATCACGATTTTTCTCAGAAAAGGAATCTTAAGTGGTGACTATTTTATAAAAAAAAATATCGGACTATGCGTTATGTTGGACCTTGTGCATACATGGACATATTGATAGACATTATCCACTAAATGTAGTTTGTAAATTATAACCAAACCAAATGAAAATGATTCGTAGACGGTTTCCTAAAAAAATGTATATTTTGTTCCGACATTGACCCAAGATGGCCGTCAGCAGGTAGCAAGTGAACATTGGCAAGTATAGAAATAGTGTTTGCTTCGACATTTGAACCTATTAACATTCACAAATCCATGTCTTTTACTCGTATAGATACAGAAATATTAAACAAAACATAAATATATTTACATTTTTTCTATCTTGTTCTCCTGTATAATAAGATTGCAAAAATCTTTGCGGCAAGTTTAGTTGGAAAGCAGGTAAATACACAATTTTGCGAATAGGTATAATTCTTACACCACAGCAACTTTAAAGATATTATAATACTTATACATTGTAACAAAAAGCGGAATAATTTTTCATCGATTTCAAAATAGATCAATATAAATGATTTATGTTGTCGGGCATGTCAGGTACAATAGAACTGTGTGGTATCGATTTTTACATGGATAATTTTATGCACCTGTATCCAGATCAAGTCCTCGACCTGAAGACACATATAAAGAGACAAGCTGTCGAAATGGTCCTATGCAGAAACTAAAATGTATTCCCTCTTTTCGTAAGCCGGGATCAACCCCGAGTCTGGTTTTTGTAGAACGTTGTCTTTGATTTTGAAGTTATTCCCCTAAGTTCCTTACAACGTAACTAGTATGGAATAAATACGACTAACTTGCCAGTCAAATCAAAGAAATATTAATAAAAATTCACCGAGAGTTCAAAATAACCTCGTGTTTTATTTTTCTTAGTTCTTTTTAGCCCATCAAAATTTAGTCTTTTTGGTCTGGTATTCCGCATATGCCAAAAAATATTAAAAAAAAATGTAGATTTCCCTCAATTTTGCCGTTGTTGTGACACCGTCCGAGAAGGGGAATAACTGCTACAAAAATAGCTAGATTAATGCATGGTCCCGGCTTACGAAAATAGGGAATAGTACCCCTAGTATTGTTTATTTGGTTATTGGTTAAACTCGGTAGGAAAATCTATCCGTTAGACAGTTGATTTGTGCTATATTAAATACATGAACTGGTTTCAATTAATTTGTTTTTATTCCCCTATATCTCTTTTGGTTGATTCGAAATTTTTTGTTTGAAACTCGTTTATAAATAGTACATGGATTTTCGGATGATTGGGTTTACTTGGAGCTGTTAGATTTATAAGGTACAAAGAAATTGTATTCATTTGTTTATTTATGTTTCTCTATTACTGTCATAGTCAAAAGCCAAGGCGACTCGAAACGTTTGACAACTATTTCATTTTGTCATTACAATGTATATATTCAGGTTAAACCTTTGTTGTTGCATTTTATTTTCTGTTTGACATATTTGGCCATCATGCAACAATATTCCGTTGAAATATGACATGCTTACAGTTAAATACCGTCTATAGGAGGTAACCGTCAAAGGAAATGGATTCGCAAAAATGCATTACTAAGTTTGTTCCGATTTCGTGGTTTGATAGAGAATCCCTTGCAAGTTATATGACAATTATTATTTTTTGGTATTAAAATTTTGTGGCATCAGTCGCTACGAAAGCAACGAAAATTGGGATCCCCCAAAAATCAAACGTTTTACTTCTATAATCATTTAAGAACGTGGAATATATTGGTCATTACAATAGTCATTCGCTGTTTTTGGTATAAATCAGCAACACATTTAAAAACAAGGAATTTACTAACTGTCGCACGAGCTTTACTTTACCTGATATTAATGCTCCTCATTTCTTTTATTCAGATATGCCACATAAAGGAAAGTTGATAAATGGACTGGCATTGTCATCAAAATTATGTCTGAACACAGGATGGATAGCGCTTACTGTTTTCATCTCAGAACTGTATCCAACAGTTGTAAGGTAAAATTGATACTGATGCTGTAGCTTTTACTTTGCCTTAATATCCATATATTATTTAATTTTTCTATTCTGTAAAAAAAAAACTCGACAACTAAATAAACTTAAAACAATAATTTATGTCCTTATACATCAATGCGTTCTCAACATAGAACTGATTGATTGATTGATTGTTGTTTAACGCCAACTTCAGCAATATTTCAGCTATATCTTGGCGTGAACAGTTGATGATATTATGAATATACTAGTATAACTAAAACAGTCATATAAAACGTATGGCTATATACAGATAAAACAACTTCTAAAAGATAAAATCGTACGATAAACAATTTAAGATAAATAGATCAGATTGAATGAAATTTAAAACTTGGATAATATAAACTTATATTTTACTATACATATTAACAGCTTTTAAAAATTGAATACTTTTGTCGCCAGCGACGTTTGTAAAAATTCTGTAAGAGAATCGGCTGTATAAAATGTGCGATGTATGTCGGCAGTATCGACACAGTCAAGTAAAACACAACATAGAACTGAAATTGCAAGTATTCATATTTAGTATGCAAAAATATTAAATTTGGAGGCCACATTTTCCAAAGACTACAGGGATTAAAGTGAGAACTAACTTTTTACGATTTTGTCTCACCTTTTTTTCTTTATCAGTTTTCCCGACACCTGAGTCGGTTTCCATTTGTCCGACTATAAAGGTGCCGGTGCGTACCAAGTAGGTAGATAGGGGAATGCGCTGTCCATGCGGGGTATTCAGGTTATAGTGCGGAGAACCTGACCCCGAACCGTTCCAGCTAATCTGTGTGCAGAAATGCCACGATCTATGCAGTATAAAGACCCATTCTGTATTCTTTAAAGAGAGTAGAAGTACTGGGTGTCGTATAGAAGGACAGACTTCCTGTCCCTACCAATTTCTCGCCCGTTTCTAAAGGAATCAAAAGTCGGTGCCCAGGTTCTCCCTTCCATCTCTATCTCTTTCTTCTTTTGATAGTGAATGAAAGGATATATGCACATGAAACAAAGTCTCTACAAATATATGGTAAAATCAAGCAAAGGAACAACGCTTTTATTGTTGCTCTTCATCTTGATGTCACTATGAGGCCTTCGACGATGAACTTTGCTCATACCTCATAGTAAGTTCAAGACGAACCCTAGCACCGGTTTGAGCGGAATTCTTTGCTAATTGTCGACCAACGCTACATTGATCCCTATACAGCTGCAATATTCCTTATTGGTCGTTTATCTCGAACTAATTTATCATTTGTCAGTGTAAAACAAAATCAATGCTACGGCTTATATACAAAAATGAAAAGTACCTATCCCAGTAATTGTATTCCAACTTCTGCTCCTAAACCCTAACTTCTGCTGAGTACTTAAATCTATGGTGTACATTTACTACACTTGAAGTTTGAAATCTAATTTACAAGTATATGACAAATTTAATGATTAACCCTAGTAATTTCGTCTTCTAGCGAATTAGTGATATACATCTAATTTCTATTAGATTTATTGAACTTTTGTAATAGTTATTATTATGTTGAATTGAAGAATAAGTGTGCAGAAAACACACAGGACTAGAAAACAATGAACACAAGCATCAGTAATAAATCACGCTTCATAACAAATTAATATAAACATATAAATATTTAAATGTATAATATGGTCTATAAGTTAGATAATACTTATTAACATATTGTTCATTATCGTGACATATGGACTGCCACCAAGACAGTACTGCTGTATTAACTTAGACAGATAATGTCCGAGCGACAGACGAGATCATTTACGCTTGCATAATTAATACAACTGTTCTGCGGGCAGTCTTTATCACGATAATGAACAATTCATCAATAACTGCTGTTTTTATTATACCCCCGCAAACGAAGTTTGGGGGGTATATAGGAATCACCATGTCTGTCTGTCCGTCCGTCCCCTTTCGTGTCCGGAGCAGAACTTTTGTACCGTAGCACCTAGGATTATCAAACTTGATGTGTGGATGCATCATGGGAAGACGATGTGTCGCGTACCAAATTTAGGTCACTGTGACCTTGACTTTGACCTTTATGATAGTAAAACCGTGTCCGGAGCAGAACTTTTGTACCGAAGAACCTAGGATTATCAAACTTGGTGTGTGGATGCATCATGAGAAGACAATGTGTCGCGAACCAAATTTAGGTCACTGTGACCTTGACTTTGACCTTTATGATAGTAAAACCGTGTCCGGAGCAGAACTTTTGTACCGTAGCGCCTAGGATTATCAAACTTGGTGTGTGGATGCATCATGAGAAGACGATGTGTCGCGAACCAAATTTAGGTCACTGTGACCTTGACTTTGACCTTTATGATAGTAAAACCGTGTCCGGAGCAGAGCACCTAGGATTATCAAACTTGGTGTGTGGATGCATCATGGGAAGACGATGTGTCGCGTACCAAATTTAGGTCACTGTGACCTTGACTTTGACCTTTATGATAGTAAAACCGTGTCCGGAGCAGAACTTTTGTACCGTAGCACCTAGGATTATCAAACTTGGTGTGGTGATGCATAATGGGAAGACGATGTGTCGCGTACCAAATTTAGGTCACTGTGACCTTGACTTTTACCTTTATGATAGTAACACTATGTGCATTTCGTGTCCGGAGCAGAACTTTTGTACCGTAGCACCTAGGATTATCAAACTTGATGTGTGGATGCATCATGGGAAGACGATGTGTCGCGTGCCAAATTTAGGTCACTGTGACCTTGACTTTAACCTTTGTTCTTTATGATAGTAAAACCGTGTCCGGAACAGAACTTTTGTACCGTAGCACCTAGGATTATCAAACTTGGTGTGTGGATGCATCATGGGAAGACGATGTGTCGCGTACCAAAGTTAGGTCACTGTGACCTTGACCTTAATGATAGTAAATCCTTGCTCATTTTGTGCCGAAAGCTTGGTTAAATCAGGTTTGTATCCACCGAATTATATATTATTTAATATATTGCCCTTTAAATGAAATACATGTACCAGATATGAATTGATTGGAATAATTTCAGTCCTGACATGCTTTATTTCTGTTAGATTTACTTTCCAATTACCATGTTACTAAAGGTCAAATTTCAAAATGACATGCCTTGGTACTCAAATGCAGTTGCGGGGGGTTTTAGTCTGGCTTTGCCGACAGCTCTAGTTTCACTTAGGAACAACATCAAAAATATTACTGACGTATTTCAAACTTGAGGCTCACATAAGCCTGTATCGCTTACCTGGTTTTATTCATGTCGCAAACAGAGCACCCATTTACATATATACTATAAATCAGTTCACCAGATGTTACAATTCCAATTTTTGATAAGGAAAACATAAAAAATCACAGTTTGGTTCCATTTGGCTCAGTTGGTTCAGAGGAGAAAACATTTGAAAAAAAAAACCATTTTTTTCAGTTTTGTCCTTGTTATGGTTATGTTTGTGATACCAATTTGTCCTTGTTATTGTCCGAATACTTAATAGTTACATTGCAACTTGTCAAACTTTCACTTTGGTACTGTTTTAGGGTTAGAGAAGTAACACATACCCTGGTTTTTAATTTGTTTGTGTAAGGGCAAATATATAATTTCTGATTTTGTGCAAATTTTGACATGTACTGATTTCATATGTATACATACCATTCTACACTTCATTATCCACCATTCATCTGTTCATTGGTCATAATTTTGAATATAAATAAGTCTCTGCAGGAAAAAAGTCCCATTTAAATCCAATGAAAATTTTAAGTTATTTGCATTATTGCAGTTTTGGCCCTATTTGGCTCACAATACTAGTAGCTTAGAAACGGATATCAAGAGGTACATCAAATAGGTCACCATACTACTTGAAATCTGATGAAAAATACAAATTCTAGTTGTCCCACATACATTTATGTGCAATTTTGTCCCAGTTTGGCCACATAGCTTGGAGAGGAAGAATTTTGGTTTAGCACTTTGTTAATTTTTCAGAAGGAATCCACTGCAAGAAACAACATTAAATTCGGACTATGAATAAGAAAATTAAATTTTTGGGATTTGGGCTTTTGAGCCCAATTATCTCATGGACTATACATGAAACATGAAATTGACCCACTTCACATTATCCCATGGACTATACATGAAACATGAAATTGACCCACTTCAGATTAGAAATTTCATCAGCAGCGCACCGTTCGAAACCCCATTAAAATTCAATATGACAACATCCAGATTGCCCTTTTTGGCTCCCTTTTTGTGCCAAGAAACATTGTGTTAAAATCTCCTAAAGATTGATTAACTTGAACTAAAGATAAGTGTCTTCAGACAACGCTGCCAGGCCAACGACAACAAAGGCAATGCGGTACCATTATACAAACTACATATCTTTTTGCGGCCGCATAGAAACGTCATTAGCATAAAATTTAGTAGACAAACAACTGTACCGGTAGATAGAAATGATCCCAAACTCTTCATTACAGAGATAGTTATCTTTTAAAATCAGTAAACGGTAAGAGCTACGCCAAATCCGTTGACATACTTCTGAAAGCTTAGATCAAGAGGAATCCAAAGAAAAAAATGACATTGAAATCCGATGAAAAATAAAAATTCTACATAATCTGCAAATTCGCAATTTTGGCCCCGTTCGGCCCCTCATAGCTGGGAAAGGAAATAAGTTATCAAAAATCTAATAGCTGAGAGACATATTAATTTTTCACAAGGGATCGATTGAAAAAACTGCATCAAAATCGGACTAAAAATAAAAAAAATATTTTTTTTTTAGATTTGCCCCTGTTGGGCCCAATTTATCTCGTGAGCGGTACATGCTACGTGAAATCCGTTGGCATACTTCAGATTGGAAATTTCCTCAGGAGCACACTGCAACAAACCCCATCATAATCCAATAATTAATAAAGATTCTACAGTCAAAAATGTGAAAACACCTAATTTCACCCCTTTTTCTAAAACGGGCGGGGCCACCAATTCAAAATTAAAACCTCTGTTTACGCGTGTGCCAAGGTACATCATACTTAAATTTCATAAGGATTCGTCCACTAGAAGCAAAGTTATGCTGTCCACAGACGGCGACGACGCAAACACAAGACCAATATACGACCGCAAAATTGCGGTCGTATAAAAATTAAGATTCTAAAATATTTTGAAAAATTGTAACTTCAGCCCCTTTGAACCCTTATAGCTCCGAAACAGCATGAGCTACGCCAAATCCACTGACCTAAATCTAAAGGCTTACAACAAGAGGAACCCAAAGAAAAACAAGAGGCTCTCAAGAGCCTGTATCGCTCACCTGGCACTTGCTTAACATAGACATTTTATGTTAAAGAGCCCTTATATATAATTATAAATCTATAAATCCAATATCCCTAATTAGTTAAAGGGGAGAAGAACTCTGTTAGTCTAACATTGGACCCCATGGGAAACACTAAGTTCCCCGCTGGCTGCCATGTTGGATATCACGCTGACCTGAAAAACACCTTTTTGCAAGGGACCACTCAATGACTACTGCGGCCAAGTTTTGTTCCAATTGGCTCAGTACATTCAGAGGAGATCTTTGAATGTGTTTTCCCATAGGGTCCAATGATAAAACTGTTCCCCACTGGCGGCCATGTTGGATATAGTGCGATCCTGAAAAACACCTTTTTTGCAAGGGTCCACGTAAGGACTATTGTGGCCAAGTATGGTTCCATTTGGCTCAGTAGTTTCAGAGAAGATCTTTGAATGTTTTCCCATAGGGTCCAATGTTAAAACTATGTTTCCACCTGGCGGCCATCTTGAATATCGCGCTGACCTGAAAAACACATTTCTGCAAAGGACCACCTAAGGACTATTGTGGCCATGTTTGGTTCTAATTTGCCCAGTAGTTACAGAGGAGAAGATCTTTGAATGTGTTTTCCCATAGGGTCCAATGTTAAAACTATGTCCCCCGCTGGCGGCCATGTTGAATGTAGTGCGATCCCGAAAAACACCTCTTTTGTAAAGGACCACCCGAAGACTATTGTGGCCAAGTTTGGTACCAATTGGCTCAGTAGTTTCAGAGAAAAAGATCTTTTAAAATGTTTTCCCATAGGGTCCAATGAGAAAACTGTTTCCCGCTGGCGGCCATCTTGAAAATAACGCGGATCTAAAAACACCTTTTTTGTAAGGGACCACCCAAGGACTATTGTGGCGAAGTTTGGTTCCAATTGGCTCAGTAGTTTCAGAGAAGAAGATCTTTGAAAATGTTTTCCCATAGGGTCCAATGTTAAAACAACCGCTGGCGGCCATCTTGGAATTCGCGCAAACCTTAAAAACACTTTTTTGTAAGGGATCACCCAGGGACTATTGTGGCCAAGTTTAGCGGTTGTATACAAAAATTTGTATACAGTAATTTGTCAATGTTGACACAGAAAAAATAAATGATATTACAATGAACAGTAAGCAGGCTAATAGAAACAAAGATCATATGAATCTAACAGTGACTGGTAAAAAGGCAGTGTGGAGTCCGTAAAAAGATTCCCCGTGAGAGAGATGTATGCTCTAGATAAATTACAGTTATGATGTACTTGTTTTTGAGAGAATTTCTCATATGAATGCACAATCATTCTTTCAAATTTTGGCTTTTTAATTTTTTTTAATTCAAAATTGTTTTTCTGACCACCTGTTTATTGTGCCCACCTCTCATGATTTTATTATGCCAAGTTTTCTTACAATTGGCTCGATGAGTGCCCTGTGGTTGTTTAAATGTTGTGATCGTCCTCTACTAGTCTTTTTGTCGGGAAATTGATGACAGCGATTGTAAGAACACTTTGCCAGTTAAGTTTATGTTTGATGATCCCGCATCCATGGATCAAAGAAGAAAAAGACATGGATGTAGCGTTGCTCAGCAATTAGCAATGAATACCGCTCAAACCGGTGCTAGGGGCCGTCCTGAACTTGCTATGAGGTATGAGTAATGCTCATTGTTGAAGGTCTCATGGTGACTTCAAGATGAAGAACAACAATAAAAGCGTTGTTCCATTGCTGTGTTTTACCATGTATTTGTAGAGATTTTGTCTCATTTGCATTTACTTCATATCCCTTCATTGTTAATATACCCCATCCTTATCCAGCCATAAATACAAAGCATGTAGGATATGTCAGCTACCTTGTATTCTCCGAACAAATGTGCAAGTAGTTTTGTAAATTTCATAACTACTAGCTAATGCCGTGACGATTCCATTGATTTCAGCACTTGGTGTTTTATTGTTTTGCATATTATTATAACTTATCTTCTTTGGTACCTGTAGATATGGGGATTGTAAGGTTAAGCACCCAAGTACACCCTGCAGAGAGGCCAAAGCCTGCACCAGACAATGAAGGGTGTTATAACGAATTTATCCACTGTTTTTCGTCTAAATAGTTCTATTTTAGGTAAAACCTGAATCAACTTACTAACTTCAAAATTTATGTTTTCCAACATTTTTGTCCAAGATTACTAAAAAAAATACCATATATCAAACTTCATTAATTTTGAGTATTTTTCAACTCTGGTAGAACCCTACAGGTTGTTAAATATAACGCCTTTAGTAATTAATAATGGAGAAATATGCCATTTCTATTTTACGTCCAAACATCGCATGCATAATCCTTGTTCTGAGAGTGACGTTGACTTCGTATATTTTTAGAAGTAAGATGGCATTTCCTTCATTTGAATGAAAAAAAAATACTTTGTGCCTATTTTTATTTCAGATGACACATAAATTTCATTCCATAGCCCAATTTTTTAGGCAAAAATTTAAAATAACTACTAATTTATAATTTGAGATTGCTTTAAGATTTTTTACCTTTGTATCTGCCTAAAATTAGTTGCTCTTCACAGGTGCAATAATTTGGCATTGCCACAACAACATTTTTGCATTCAATACATTTTATATCAATATTAAAACTGCCATTCTCAATGTGATTAAAAACTGGTTATTGCATACTTAAACATGTTTTCTGCAGTATAAAATTAAAAAGAATTTGTATCATCAGTCTCTTGTATTCCAAAGTAAAGGTTGACCGGAAATTAGAACATTTTTTCCTAAAAAAAAAAAAAAACTGAAACGGAACAGAAAGAATTTTCCGTAAAATGTTTAAGGGATTTTAGCAGCGACAATGATTAAATATTATTCAAAACTGACTAAACAAAGATACATTACAATAATTATTTGCAGAGATAGTTCCCTTGGTTGATATAAAATTAATTATTTTTCAGCTCATCTGGCAAAAACTGTCATAGTTAATCTCCATTTCTTCAACAGTTACCTAAAATTCTGCATGAATTCAAAAATGAACTAGAGGCTCACATGATCCTGTATCGCTCACCTGGCGGCTGGTTTTATTCATTGTCACTAATAAACCACCCATTCATACTATAAATCAGTTCACCAGATGTTACATTTTCAATCTTGGATGAGTTACAGACAAAAAAAATTACAAACTTTGAAAGGGAACACCCAAACTTGGTTCCAATTGGCTCAGTAGGTTCAGAGGAGAAGACACTTGAATGCATTTCCCATAGAGTCCCTATGTTAAACTATGTTCCCTGCTGGCGGCAATCTTGAATGAGGTATGAACATAAAAATCACAAACTTTGAAGGGAAACATCTAAAGACTATTGTTACCAAGTTTGGTTCCAATTGGCTCAGTGGGTTCAGAGGAGAAGACATTTAAATGCATTTCCCATAGGGTCCCTATGTTAAACTGTGCTCCACGCTGGCAGCCATCTTGGATGAGGTACGAACGTAAAAATCACAAACTTTAAAGGGGACCACCAAGGACTATTGTGACCAAGTTTTGTTCAGTTTGACTTGGTAGTTTCAGAGAAGAAGATCTTTTAATACATTTCCCATAGGGTCCTATGATAAACTATGTCCCGTGCTGGCGACCATCTTGGATGAAGTACGAACATAAAAATCACAAACTTTAAAGGTGACCACCCAAAGACTACTGTGACAAAATTTGGTCCTCATAAGCTCAGTGGTTTCAGAGGAGAAGGTCTCTGAATGCATTTCCCATAGGGTCCTATGTTAAACTATCTTCCCCGCTGGCGGCCATCTTGGATGAGATGCGAACCTGCTGGACTTATGTAGAAATTGTAGTTCTGGAAAACCTTAACACTTTTGCAATTCACATTTAACCATTATCTCAAACAGTTTTTGAAATGCAAGTAAAAACGTTAAAAAATTGTGAAAATTCAAAGAAAAAGCGGCAATAACTCCTATGTGGGTTGTCAGATTTTCTTCAAAATTGCAGGACATGTAGATCTTACTATACTGACCCTTTTTATTATATAAACTTTACTTCTATCTTCTACGATTTTCAATATATAAGACTAAAAGTAACGAAAAACTGAAATTTTTACGGAAAAAGGGCAATAACCCCAAGACGGGTACAAGGATATTCTTCAAAATTGCAGGGCAGGTAGATCTCATCATGCTGATCTTTTTTACCCCATGTCAGAATTTTGATATCTGTAATGGTTTTTGAGTAATTTGCAAAAAACGGCAATTTACCCCTATGTTCTATTTTTAGTAACAGCAGCCATGTTGTTTGGTCTACAGTCATAAAAATCACAAACTTGAAAGACCATACCCTGGTGATGATTCAGGTCAAGTTTGATTAGTATTGGCCCAGTAGTTTCAGAGGAGAAAATCTTTGAATAAAAGTTAACGGACGGACGGACGGACGACGGACGCCGAGTGATGGCAAAAGCTCACATGGCCTTTGGCCAGGTGAGCTAAAAAAGGGCTACTCGAGCAAAGCATGACACGGCTGCAGCGTATCAACCAACGACACTTAAATAAGTGTAATTCACAATGATTTTGGACACAGTAAAGACACTTACACAGATATTAGGCCCCTCCAGGTTAATTTGTAGAATCTCATCCACCTGTAACAAAAAATCTGGGGCGGTGGGAGGGTTTTTATTTTATTTTTCACTAAAATTGATAGAAATTTAAAGAAAATTTCTGAAGTTGAAAATTAAAAAGAAATAGCTTATAAATATGGGGGGGGATGAGAATCTATTAATTAATTTGATGTGGCCTTACATGCACACAATGACTCCATGAAAATTGCAACATAGCTTCACATTCCAGACCTTTTTTCAGAATTTGTAATGCAAATCTATTACATTTGGTGTATTGATGTATCTTAGCTGGTACATAACAGGCTGGTACTTTTCAATTGACCTTATTTGTATGGTTCCGTGATTTTGTAAATTTTGCAACACAGTTAAAGTCAATTTCTGAGCCATTAGGCCGAAATTAAATTAATGTTTGTTTGCCCAAATCTGACTCTACCCAATCAGGTGTGGTTAGGTAGACAGGAAAATTATTTTATTTTTTAAAATGCAATTTAATAACAATTTTAAAGACATGAATTTTTAATGCAGAAAAAAAATTATTTCCTCTCCAAAAGTAGGCATAAAATAATTTGGGTGGCAGTGATTTTTCTGGTTCGGTCAGGTTTTGGGAAGCAAACAATATTTTATTGTAGGCCTTTTAATGTAAAGAGATACCATATTTGGTGTAATGCTACATTTTAATGGGTATATAAGTAAGTAAGTAAGTAAGTTAGTAATATTTATTTAACAAATCACTGGCCCATGGAGGCATATAACAGTACAAACATATATGATTAGACACAACAAACTAAATTGTAATAAAATTTTGAATATTGTAATTTGTTGAAGCAAGTGTGGTCAAATATATATAATTCAACAAGATGCAATGTATATATATA
>MJUU01015796.1:25677-40199 GCA_002080025.1 Modiolus philippinarum | reverse complement strand
TAATTAATGACAGTCAACAGTCTTTAAAAAGAAATTATCTATATCATCTTTATTAACTAAAGAATTAAAAAAAATACAATTTTCTTCATCTTGAACCTGTTTGGTCGTCCGCCGTTTTGGATAATATTGATGAAAAATTGATGAATTTCAAACTTCTAGGGACGAGACTAGACTAAAAATTAAACTGTTTTAAACGTGATATTTTGATATTTTCATATGTCAACTACTTGCAGGAATATGCAAAACGATCAATTTTATGCTATGAAATGAGAAATTCTCACTTTAACCGTGTAGGGGTTGAGGCATTTTATATAGACAAAACAGGAGAATGATAGTAAAAAATACTGATTTTTCAAAAGTCCAGGGACGTAATTTCCCATTAATTTAAACTGTCAGGACAGATTCTTATTGTTAAATAAACTATCATAGATGATGAGGAAATATGCGAAATGAGTTTAAATTGTGTAATTTAGAAGATATTGCAGATTTAGTAGAACCTCCCATAGCTTTCTATGTTAAAATTTCAGTGTATCAATGGCCGGAAGTTGTGTCACTAAAATCACGTGATGTCGGCAATTGTTGCATATGGGGCTTTATCTCAGTTGTGATAACTGTTTGCCCAATCCTTTTGTATTTTTCAAAAAAAACATTATTAAACTAAAAAAATTCTTTGGTTTCATCTGCACCGATAAGACATAAGTTGTCGAAATGCGCATATACGTATACTGAAAAGAAAATAAACTTCCGTATTTTGTCATTCATGCGGAATATTAAGTCAGTATTCCTTATTACGTACAGAATGTTAGTTGCGTCCTACTTTTCTGTGTGTATTATTATTATTATTTATTTTTTTGCATTTTTTAATATTTCGGAGACAAAAAAATTCAAAAAAGATTAATATTTTTACACATCCCTTATTTTACGGTAATGTTTTACATAAGAGTAAAAAATACTTAAACTCGCCTAAAAAACTTATAAAACCTTTAAATCGTCTAATTCATAAGGATTATAATTACGGTATTGTCGTCAAGTCATTACGTATGGCCTTCTTTGGTATTAACATTGATTTTTTGATAGGGTCTTTGCAATTTAACTAAACACATTCTAAATCTCTAAAATCTGTATTGCATGGACACGGATTATGTATTCCAGTATATACATGAAACCATTATGCTAAACTCCTCACAGGAAGGGATCTTGGTGGAAGCTGTATACTGAGGGTACATAACTTACTTTGTCAGTTGGTGATGAATCTGGAGCTGGCATGTCAGTTAACTGTTAGTAGTCTCTTGTGATTTCATGTTTTTGTCCATGTATTTAGTTCTTTCAGTTTCATTTTTCACAATTGACTCAGTCCTGTTGCCAACTGAATTTTACTGTTGTTACGATTGTTTTTTGATTTATCACATTGGCTGTAGGGGGAAGGTTTGGATCCAATAAAACTAGTTTAACCCCGCCGCAGCAGGTTTGCGCCTGTCCTAAGTCAGGAAATTTATTAAGCCTTTGTGTGTCTTTTCTCTTTATGTATTCTGGTATATGCATGAAATCACTATGCTAAACTCCTCACGGGAAGAGATCTTGGTGGAAGCTATATACTGAGGGTACATAATTCTATTTGTCTTTTGGTAATGGGTCTGTAGCTGGTATGTCAGTTAATTGCTAATAGTCTTGTGATTTCATGTTCATGTCCGTATATTTATTTGTTTCAGTTTAATTTTTCACAATTGACTCAGTTCTGTTGCTTGCTGAATTTTACTGTTGTAACTATTTTTTACTTTTATGTAAAACATTACCATAAAATAAGGGGTGCGAAATGCCAGCCTTGATAAGATGTTTACAGGTTGCATTGTATTTACGAACTAAGTCTTTATATCGATGATAAAATTTAGTAAAAGTTTTAACTAGTTTATGATAACGAAAACCTTGATGTAATAGTTTTTCAGTTATGAAAAGATTCCGTTCATTAAAATCGCAAACTTTATTACATACTCGAGCAAATCGAACAAGTTGAGATACGTAAACACCATATGATGGCGCTAATGGAACATCACCGTCCAGAAATGGATAATTAACTATGGGAAAAGAAAAATCGTCCCTTTTATCATAAATTTTAGTGTCTAATTTACCATTCGTTATATCAAAATTGATGTCTAAGAACGGACAATGATGATTATTAGAATTGGTTTTATTCAAAGTAAGTTCTTTAGGGTTGATGTCCTTATAATACGTATTGAAGTCGTCATTATTCAAAGTTAAAATATCATCCAAATATCGGAAAGTATTGTTAAACTTTTCAATTAAATGCTGTTTAGATGGGTCTTTGCTGATGTTGGTCATAAACTGAGATTCGTAGCAGTACAAAAAGAGGTCCGCTATAAGTGGTGCACAATTGGTACCCATAGGAATTCCTATGTGTTCACTAATTTGCGAAATCTGAAACTTTGTTATAAAAGTTGGAACATGATTGTAAGGAACTAAGTTTGGAACATAATTGTATGATAATAAGTCCTCAATATTAGAACAAAGGCGCAAAGGAAAATGTGGAATAATCAAACTCATCGTTTTTATTTTACCATAAGCACTGTAATTCAAAAACTGGAGATTGTCAATCCTAATTGTAAGGCTGTTATCTTCGAAAATTGAAATAAGTTAATGACTGTTTTGTACGGCCAATCAATTTTTTTTAATCATCAAGTTCAGTTCGAAAAAGAATTCTGCAATGACAGTGCACAATTTGAACCCATGGGAATTCTAATGACCCGTTAATTAGCAATATTTCCAAAGTGAACAAAAAAGTAATGTTTCAGTGTCTTAATCATATAATCACATTTCTAGAAAAAAAAAGATTGTTGTAAGTAATATTGGAGAAGAATTCATTACAACAGATGAAGTTGAGAAAAAAATCAAAATCAAACTATGTGGAAGAGTTTTACAAAGTGAAAAAAAATCATAACTGTCAATAAATGCAACTGCTTGTGTACCCATAAACTGTTTCAAACCTGACGCTGGCTATTGGTATTTTCTATACAATCCGATTATCCCGGTTTCCTAACGTTTGCGTTTGTCGTTGACTTTCATTTGTGTTTTTCTCATGCAGTTCCCTTGCGGATTGGGGCCTGGTATTGAAATTTTGGGCTATGGAAGGTGTTTCCTGTTATCCATTCTATTTTATTAATTTATTTTAATCTATTTAAATCTACTTTTTGCCGAAGCCACTGCTGTTGTACTATAGAGGTCCCCGAGCGTATTCACCAACCCAATAGACAGACTTGTCTGACATGAAAAATTTACCTTTCGTTTTATAGAATCAATAGTCTAACCCCTTAAAAATACTAAGGCTTCATTCCGTGTATGGCACTCGGTGGGTGTCCTTGGTACTGGATTTGGCCTCCTATTTCGATATTTTTGGTAATGAATATGAAAAAGAATTTTTGGTAATGAGTACTTGTTTTTTTACTACTTTTGTATTATGATTTTCCATATAATCTGATTATAATGTAGCTAATGAGAGGTTACTCCTTGTACAACATAATGTAATTATAACTGTTTATTTTGCAATTTAGGTATTTTTATATTGTGTTCATGCATGTTTGATTGTGAAATTAAATATTATATACCATATTATGTAACCAGTGTTATGAAATTTTAGGTGGAGCTCCATGTTCACTTGGATGGCTCCGTAAGGCCTCAAACTATATTGGAAATAGCTGGGTAAGCATATATAAATCATTTTTAAATAAAAAAAGGGTAAATGCTTTGTTGATATTGGCTTATTTGGCTGTAGATATAAAACATGCTTATAAATATTTCGCAAATACAATGTGATGTACATTCAAACACCGAAATAAAATTAGATGCTCAGATGTGTAGTACATGTATATTCCGATTCTGTGAATGCAAAGTTGTATATAGTCCGTGTCCTGTTTTAATGCATTTGAATTCATTAGTATCATATCTTTAAATGACAAATGTTTCAAAAATTCTTTTATCTGATTAAAAACAGTTGTCAGAAAATTGTATAATTATTGCAACGGTCAAGCGAGTAGCCAAGTTTCATTTCAACGTGATGTAATTTTACACCCAAGCCGACTGCAGAGAAAGAAGCATTGTTAATAATTGATTGACAGCATAAAATTGAAGACGGCGTATCTAAAATTACTGATTGACACTGCCTTCAGATAATTTTACAACTGATCCATCCAATGAAATGTAAAATATTGTTAGGACGCTGCTGTCAATCACTTATACTACTAACACTGGAGTCCGTCAATTAACAGCAATGTGTAAATTGTGTTTAAACAAGACAAGACAAATACTTTATTAAAGTCTCACCTCTCACATAAAAACACATTACTACGTAGTTCAATATATATACATGTACAATAAACATATATACCGCAGAAAGTCTTTCAGAACATCGGCTTGGGTGTAAAAAATATGTCTTTTTGAAATGAAACTTTAGCCACTTGCTTGACCGTTAGCTTTATCCAATACGGAACTTGCGGGTTAATTGATTCTTGTCTTTATATCAAAAGTACCCTGATGGATGATAATTCCAATAGTCTGGTACCAGTTTTCCCTCCTGCATATGGCATGAAACACAATAGAGCTATTATCTCTTATTCTTATTGCCGTGTTAGAAAAAAGATACTAGCATATGGATAGTTTTGTTCTCAGTTGTGATACAAACATATGGATATATTTGTTCTCAGTTGTGATACTAACATATGGATAGATTTGTTTTCAGTTGTGATACTAACATATGGATAGATCTGTTCTGAGTTGTGATACTAACATTTGGATAGATTTGTTCTCAGTTGTGATACTAACATGTGGATAGATTTGTTCTCAGTTGTGATACTAATATATGGATACATTTGTTCTCAGTTGCCGATTGGCCAATCACGTGAGTGTCTCGTGTCAATTGATGTGGATGAAAATTACATCTAATTTTTGTTTGGTAAATTATATTTTGCATTTTAATGACCTACTGTAAAGGTAGTATAAAATATGAAAAAGAAAGAAAATAGAGTAAATGTCAAGGAGACAACATCCCATATCCAGGTTAAAACAACCCAAAATAAAGCATCTAGGGGTCACCGTACGGTCTTCAATACAGTGAGGAACCTCACACCATATAGCAAGACCTAAAATGATCATTTAAAATGGAGCAATGATACGTTTAGCAACATTTGTAGCAACAAAAGGGTCGCATATTTTTGAGAATTGAGACCACGCAGATAACTTTACTTCAAATAAATTGAAGAAAAATTAGAGAAACCATCTCAAACATAATTTCCCGTTTATTACGGTAAGTTCTTTAATCGAGATAGTTAAATCTTCATGTTTTTAAGTTCGAGGTTCCTGAAAATTAAACTATATAAATTTTAAGAAATACCTAATAAATATTAAAACATGTTAGACACTTTCTGTATAAGCGTATCTTTGAGTTACAGTAAACGAGGAATTTCACTACCACACACAAACATTGAAGAATTCAAGAAAGATGTTGTGATAGTCGAACCTGCGCCTTTAGTGGAATGTTTAGCCTGCTTTCAGATATTTATGCCTGTCATTGCGTAAGTTTTGAAGAATTACATATTTATGTTTATATAAGAGCTTAATAATCGAATAAGAAAAAACACAGCAATAACGTAGAAACTGTCAAAAGTTAAATAACGATGGTGAACTTAATTGACAATGCCAAAAATAAAATTACATAGATCACGATAAATGTACTTTCACAACTAATAAAAACAAATCTTTTTGTAAGAGTACTTTGACCGATATGTTATGCTTGTTGATAACCCCGCATCTATGACCAAAGGGACAGATGGATATGGTGTTTGTTAACATTTAGCATGTGAATTCAGCTCAGGTGCTAAGGGCCGTCTTGAACTTACTATGAGTTAGGAGTGTTTACTCTTTGCTCTAGGCCTCATGGTAACTTCAAGATGAAGAACAACAGTGGGAGCGCTGTTCCATTATCATAGTCTTACCATTTTGTGAAGGGATTTTGTCCCATGTACATTTAATCCATATCCTTTTATTTGTTCATGAGCAGATCTGATTCCTGAAATAGTTAGATTGCAACAGATCGACTTTCACAAAAACACAAGTGAACCAAAACTGATGCACTTCTTTGGGTCTGCTACGTTTCAGTGCGTTTGTGAGTTTTATGATTATATGCATGTCCCTCTGGTCCCAATATGTGATGGCTGCACTTTTTTACATGAAATCTGAAATGTAACAAAACTACACCTTTTCGGAAATCAGAATTTCAATCCGCGCTTAAATTGTGGTGTTGTATAAGATATTCTTCAAACGAAAATAGGACAGTGCCTCTTATGATTTCTAGTAAATATGTTTTAGGGGATGTCGTGATGCAATAGACAGAATAGGTTATGAATTCTGTGAAGATTGCGCCAAACATAATATAAAATATGTGGAGACAAGATACTGTCCCCACCTGTTGTCAAACACGGGAGATAATCCAGAGTATGCCTTAAAGAAAGGAGACCTCTCACCACGTGATGTAGTTTCCATTGTGTCTGCTGCTCTAAATCGTGGCGGGAAAGATTTTGGAATTAATGTCAAAAGTATATTATGTGGAATGACTCACAGACCAGGTAGGTTAGAACAGAATCATAAACTGTTGTACATTTATGTATGCATTATCATTGAGTTTAAGATAATAGTATGTGTTTATTGGCCCTTGTCTGGTTAGGAAATAAAAAGTGTTTATTCTTTCGGATTTGTCTCGTCCCAGAAATAACAAATTGTTTCATTCTTCAAATAAGGCATTCAAATTGCACGTAACCTTTTGATTCGCCATGTGATTGGTGGAATTATCCTCATGAATATTTGATAGTTGTACGACATCGCATAGTTTAGAATTGTTCCGTTTTTCCCAGACACTGGCTAGAACAATCTTTTATCATGATACTTTTAAACAAGATTTTTGTCAGAAAAACAAGATTTCAAAATACCAAATATATGTAAAATTCTGTTAACATTTTGAACTGCTTATTATCTTCCATGATGTAAAAGAAATGAAGTTGTATTAATTGTTCTCTTTCTAGGATGTTGTGCACAACCTTTTATGGTTTAACTAACAAAACAAAATCAGTGTGTCTCAGTGCACGTAGGTGTGATTGAAATAATCTAAAAATGATTTGTGCTCTTTTAAGCTCACCTGGCATAAAAGTCCATGTGAGCTATTGCCATCACTTGGCGTCCGTCCGTCCGTCGTCTGTCCGTCGTTCGTCCGTCGTAAACTTTTTCAAAAATCTTCTCCTCTGAAACCGCCTGGCTAATTTTAACAAACTTGGCCTGAATCATTACAAGTGTATCTAGATTCAAAATTGTGTTCGATTAGTCCGAGGACCAAACAACATGGCTGCCGTTACTAAAATAGCACATAGGGGTAAATTGCTGTTTTTGGCAAATAACTCAAAAACCATTTCAGATATCAAAAATCTGACGGAGTAAAAGTGATCAACATGACAACATCTACCTGCCCTGCAATTTTGAAGACAATCCGAAGACCCGTCTTAAGTGTTATTGCCCCTTTTCCGGGCAGTTTTTAAAATTTTCATATTTTTTATTTCTTATCCAAAAAAGTATAACAGATAGAGGTCAACTTTAATAGGAAAAATGTTCAGCATCTACCCACCTAGAAATTTTGAAGCAAATCTGAATACGTAAAGGGGAGTTATTACCCTTTATTGGTCAAATATTTTGTAACTTTTTACATTTTGCCTTGTATTTCAATAAAGATTCGCGATAGAGGTTAAGATTTAAAGCAAAAATGCTTAGTATGTCAAGGACTACATTTTATCTTCATGATGGAAGTTGTGGACCTCATCCAAGATGGCTGCCAGCGGGAGAACTTCGTTTTACATTGGACCCTATGGGAAATCACATTCAAAGATCTTCTCCTCTGAGACTACTTGGTCAATGGGGACCATACTTAAATTTGTCACAACTGTCCTTATTTGGTCCGCTTTGAAAAATGTGTCCGGCAAGTTCCCATCAGATCCAAGATGGCCGACAGCGGACAACATAGTTCAACATTGGACCCTATGGGAAAACATATTAAAAGATCTTCCTCTGAGACTACTTGTCCAATCAAAACCATACTTTATCACAACTATCCTTAGTTGATCCCCTTAAAAAACATGTGTCCGGCAAGTCCCCATCAGATCCTAGATGCCACTAGTGGGGAACTCAGTTCAGCATTGGACCCTTTGGGGAAACAAATTCAAAGATCATCTCCTCTGACACAGTGGGCCATATTACATCTAGGTTTATTATCACACTAGAAAATGAGACCCTTCATCATTGAGGATATTGTCTATCCTAGCTTTGGACCAGGTGAGATACAAGCTCTTGAAAGCCTCTAGTTAGCTCACCTGACCCAAAGGGTCAGTGTGAGCTATTGCCATCACTTGGTGTCCGTTGTCCGTCCGTCGTCCGTTAACTTTTCACATTTTCATCTTCTCCTCTGAAAACACTGAAGCAAATTCAACCAAACTTTACAGGAATGATGTACTAAAGGTTCTTTACGAAGATTTCTCATTTCGTTCCGATCCCATTAAAAACATGACTGCCAGCGCGGAACTAAGGTTTAACATTGGACCCTATGGGAAAAATCACATTTTCATCTTCTCCTCTCAAACTGCTGTAGCAAATTCAACCAAATTTTATAGGAATGATGTACTAAAGGTCCTTATCAAAGATTTTTGATTTCGTTCCAATCCAATAAAAAACATGGCCAGCAACACGGAACATACTTTAACATTTGACCCTGTGGGAAAATTACGCGTACGTATTCATCTTCTTCTCTGAAACCACTGAAGCAAATTCAACTAAACTTTACAGGAATGATGTACTAAAGGTCATTTACAAAGATTGTTCATTTCGTTCCGATCCAACAAAAAACATGGCTGCCAGCGCGGAACTTAAGTTTAACATTGGACCCATTGGGAAAAATCACATTTTCATCTTCTCCTCTCAAATCTTTGAAGCAAATTCAATCAAACTTTTCAGGAATGATGTACTAAAGGTCCTTTACAAAGATTGCTCATTGCGTTCCGATCCTATAAACAGCATGGCCGCCAGCATGGAACATAGTTTAACATTGGACCCTATGGGAAATAACATTTTCATCTTCTCCTCTGAAACCACTGAAGCAAATTCAATCAAACTTTACAGGAATGATGTACTAAAGGTTCTTTACAAATATTGCTCATTTTGTTCTCATCTGATAAAAAACATGGTCGCCAGCATGGAACTTCGGTTTAATATTGGACCCTAATGGAAAAATCACATTTTCATCTTCTTTTAAACCACTGAAGCAAATTCAACTAAACTTTACAGGAATGATGTACTAAAGGTCCTTAACAAAGATTTCTCATTTCTTTCTAATGTGATAAAAACATGACCGCTAGCACTGAACATAGTTTAACATTGTACCCGATGGGAAAATCACATTTTCATCTTCCCCTCTCAAACCACAGAAGCTAATTCAACCAGGGCGGAGCTAAATTATATTTAACATTGGACTCTATAGGAAAAACGTCATTTTCATCAACACCTCTGAAACCAATAAAGCAAATTCAACCATACTTTACAGGAATGATGTATGGAAGGTCCTTTACAAAGATTGATCATTTCTTCCCGATCTGACAAAAACATGGCGGCAAGCGCGGAACTTATATTAAACACTGGACCCTATGAGAAAAACATCATTTTCCTCATCTCCTTGGAAACCAATGACGCAAAATCATCCAAACTTTACAGGAATAATGTACGGAAGGTTGCTCATTTCATTTCAATCCGACAGAAAACATGAACACTATGCAGAACATCTAAAACCCTGCTGTTCAGCATTTTGTCAGGTGAGCGATTCAGGCTCAGCCTCTGAGCCTCTAGTTTTCATATCGTATACTATTAACTTAAAAAGGTGGCTGATTTTGCACAAGTGACAAGCAGTTGATCCGACTTTGGCATGGACCAAATAAGTAAAGGAAGAAAATACCGGAATGAAAATACCCTTTGTGTAGATACCAATTGCTGTTCTTATTCGTGGTTTTATTACAGTTTATAAGGGCCCCGCCATATGGCGGCGCCCTATAGTAATCTGCCTGTCCGTCCGTCTTTCTGTCTATCCGTCTGTCCGTCAGCATTTTCTATGTCGTACGATAACTCAAGATTGTCTTCACGGATTTTATGATTTTTTATACGTAACCACAGGAAGCTCCCTTTCGTTTTTGAGAAAAATCAGAAAACAATTTTTGGGTGAAAACTTAAGTTTCTATATGAAAAAAGCATATTTTGAGAATAAGCTCTATGTCGCATGATAACTTAAGATTGCCTTCAAAATTTTTTATACATTATATTATGCAAAGTGTTGCAGATCATCAAAGGAAGGTCCCTTTCATTTTAAGGAAAATTGCACACCGATGTTTTTTTAGTCCCCTACCGGCTTCGCCGAAGGGGACTTTAGGTTTGCACTCCGTCAGTCTGTCAGTCCGTCAGTCTGTCAGTCTGTCAGTCCGTCCGTCAGTCCGTCACACTCAGTTTTCCGGACTTTTTTCCCAAACTATAAGAGATATTTATCTAATATTTGGTATGTAAGTCTACCACTATGAGTTACAGATCAAGTTTGAGTTTGGTTCCGGTTCATTGATTTTGGGCGGAGTTATGGGCCTTGGACTTAGAAAATTTTGGTAAATACAGGTTTTCCAGACTTTTTTTCTAAACCGTTACAGATATTAAGCTAATATTTGCTATGTGAGTCTACTGCTATGAGTTACAGATCAAGTTCGAGTTTGGTTCCGGTCCATTGATATTTTACGGAGTTATGGACCTTGGACTTAGAAAATTTTGGTAAAATATAGGTTTTCCGGATTTTTTTTCTAAACTGTTTCAGATATTAAGCTAATATTTGCTATGTGAGTCTACTACTATGAGTTACAGATCAAGTTCGAGTTTGGTTTGGGTCCATTGATATTTTACGGAGTTATGGGCCTTGGACTTAGAAAATTTTGGCAAAATATAGGTTTTCCGGTGTTTTTTTTCTAAACCGTTAAAGATATTAAGCTAATATTGGCTATGTGAGTCTACTGCTATGAGTTACAGATCAAGTTCGAGTTTCGTTCCGGTCCATTGATATTTTACGGAGTTATGGTCCTTGGACTTAGAAAATTTTGGTAAAATATAGGTTTTCCGGACTTTTTTTCTAAACCGTTACAGATATTAAGCTAATATTTGCTATGCGAGTCTACCAGTATGAGTTGCAGATCAAGTTTCAGTTTGTTTCCGGTCCATTGATATTTTACGGAGTTATGGGCCTTGGCCTTAGAAAATTTTGGTAAAATATAGGTTTTCCGTGCTTTTTTTCATAGCTGTCCAGATATCAAGCTATATTTGCTATGTTAGTCAGCCACTATGGGTTACACATCTTGTTTGAGTTTGGGTTTGGTCCATTGATTTTTGACGGGGTATGGACTTTTGTCGTAGAAAATTTTGGTAAATTATAGATTTTCCTGACTTTTTTTCTAAACTTTTCCAGATATTGAGCTATTATTTGCTATGGGCCTTGGACTCGGAAAACTTTTTTCTTTAACTAGGTTTGCAGGTATAACACAGAATCATGCCACCGGTAGGATCCACACTTGTTTAAACTTAGTTTTTATATGAAAAAATGCAAAGGAATGTCCCTTTCATGTTTTTTTTCTGTTAGCAGGTTTTTGAGACACATACAGGGTGGGGGAGGGAGGCGGGGCCCTTTCTGACTTTGTCAGTATTCTAGTTAGTGACTGTTTTGATGGTGGTGTTCGTATGTCCTGTTCTGTCTCATGTCTTCCTGGTTTATATCGTTATATCTCTAAAACTCGATTGGTGTAACCAACGTATATTTTTGTTTCTTTAATGTTATGCAGCTATCGTCTTTTTGATTCAAATAAAATTGAAACATTTGAGAGATAAAATTTAAAAAACACTTCTGCCATTTTATAGAATGGTCTGTGGAAATAGCCAAACTGTGTATTGAGTTCAAGTCGGAGGGGGTAGTGGGGATGGACCTTGCCGGTGAGGATTTTGCACCAGGCATAGAACCAGAGGAGTGCCTTCATAAGCAAGCATTTAAGGTAAATAAGAAAGAATTTATATACCTGCATGTATGTTATGAAGGCGTCAGATCCGTGTCCAGTTTACCAGAACTCGTGCGCATATTTTGTTCACATTTACATGTTTAATTTTAACCAAAATACATTACAAATACTGCTAACTATTCCAGGCTATACAATAATATATAAAACAAAATAATCATACTTAGTAGAGAGCTGCAGAGTCAAAACTGGTATACAACTTGAAGCCAGTTACAGTCTAAACATGAGGAAAAGTCGTTGTAATTCAGTAAAGCGACATATTTTGTACTCTTATTGTAATGAATCCTTACAAACCTAGCTATTTCAGTTACGGATATACAACTTCTTGTTTAATTGTATTTTTTATTGTAATTGTTTGGTCAACATCATGAAAAGCAAGATGTATAGGTCTTTTATTTTCTTATCCGTTTTCTTTGAAATGATAACTGAATCTTATCCCTTTTATATCACTTCATGCGGGGGGAAATTGTATGATGAATTCTCATTCATAAATGTAGTTTTCCAATTGTTTTGCTCTTGTGTTCCCCGTTGAAATTAATCTTTCAAAGTATTTGAAAAAAAGTATACAACAGACCCCGGAGATATTACAGAACCTTAAATCTGTTTTGCTTTACTTTGGGATTTCAACCGAGATGAAGACACCGATCTCCCTTCCTTGTACTGGGAACCAAAATTACACAAATGCCCATACAAACAACGGTACATCGCTTGATCTGCAAAATGTTCCACAAAACCTCTTTCTAAGCTTTTAACCACCATCTTGACAGCCGCAAAAGAGGGCCTTCAAAAATACTGCGATACTAGCTTTTCAAGAAGTGGTGTAAAGAAATGTGGATATTAAAAAACTCTACAGATTTGCTTGACATCCTAAAATCAAGATCATTATCGCATTGTAACAGCATTAAAACTTTTGACTTCTCCACACTTTATACTACCATTCCTCATGAACAACTGAAACCTCGACTGAAAGGTATAATTCACAGATGTTTCTCCCGTACGAACGGTGAGCGAAGTTATAAGTCTGTGGAAATATCCAAACTGTGTATTGAGTTCAAGTCGGAGGGGGTATTGGGGATGGACCTTGCCGGTCAGGATTTTGCACCAGGCATAGAACCAGAGGAGTGCCTTCATAAGCAAGCATTTAAGGTAAATAAGAAAGAATTTATATACCTGCATGTATGTTATGAAGGCGTCAGATCCGTGTCCAGTTTACCAGAACTCGTGCGCATATTTTGTTCACATTTACATGTATAATTTTAACCAAAATACATTACAAATACTGCTAACTATTCCAGGCTATACAATAATATATAAAACAAAATAATACATTTTCATAGGCAGAGAACACGCATACTTTGTGAAATACCACTCAGAATCACAGAAAAAATACACAGAGGAAGAAGTGATTAAAATGGTAGAGTTTCTAATAGTTGTTAGTCCAGTTTAAACAGACAATCGGGATTAGACAATAGACACAAACTGTGCACCTCTTTAAGCCGATCTGTTTCTCCACTCCTATGAGGCTGAATTCATTAAAGGGCTTCTTCAAAATAAAGACAAAAAAAACTGACCCAGTCCTTTAATTTCAGCTTCCATTATATAGATGATGTTTTAGCACTAAACAATCCTCGCTTTGGTGATTTTCTTCATCTCATTTATCCAAAAGAGCTGAAATTAAGGATACTATAGATACTTCCAAATCGGCCTCGTTCCTTAACTTTCATCTGGAAATTGACAACAGAGGTACATTACAAACAAGGTTGTATGACAAACGCAATAACTTAATTTTTACAATAGTCGACTTCTCTTTTCTTTGTGGCAACATTCCAAAAGCACCAGCATGTGGAGTTTACAACTTTTAACTAATTCGCTATTCAAGGGCTTGTGGCCGATACACTGACTTCCTTGATAGAGCCCAGTTGCTTACAAATGGACTACTTAAACAAGGGTACGTTACCAAACACTTAAAGTCTTCACTACAGAAGTTTTACGGCCGACATCACGATCTTGTGGATCGTTTTGGGATATCTGTTTCCCAGATAACAACAGATCTTTCCCTCTACAACTAGAGTTTGTTTTTTCCTCTATCGGATTTGATTTTACTACCGGAGTTGACATGTTCAACACGGCGGGTGTCTTATAAGAAGCAGAAGATGCTTACTCTACCAGTGCACCTGATCTTACCCATGGTTTTTTTGGGTCCGTGTTGTTCATCTGTATGTGTGTCTTCATTTTTCTTTTTTGTCCCATACTCAATTGGTGTCCTTGTTTCTTAGTGTTTTCGATGTTGCCTTTGTCCATGGATTGTTCGTTATTTTGACTGATGGGTCGGTTCTCACTTACTTT
>MJUU01015796.1:3988-25158 GCA_002080025.1 Modiolus philippinarum | reverse complement strand
TTCCAAAGATATCTACCGGATTGTGCGAATATTGATTGCATATTTTCTTTTTGAAGATGGCGTATGAGTCTGGTATTCACAGAACAGTTCATGCCGGAGAGAATGGACCAGTAGAAGGCATAAAAGAAGTAGTGTATATACATATATATACATATTAGTCTTTCTGTTTGTGTCAATGACCTAAGGTTGTACAAATAACTAAATACCGAAGTCAGTGTGAATTTACTTTCTGCATATGCGCATTTCGACAGCTTATGTCTCATCAGTGCAGATAAAATCTAAACGTTTGGAAGACCATAAACTCAAAGATGTTTAAAAACTGATAGAGAACAAATAACGAAAGTGTTCTAAATTTAAAGCCAAAATCAGCTAAGGACAGAGCTTTGCATGAGGGAGATACTCCTTAGTTTTCAATACAATGTACAAAATGTTAGATATTGAACGGTTTCAAAAATAATCGGCTTTCGGGTCAGCACCGAAGTACTGACTACTGGGCTGGTGAATACCTTCGGGGACTTACAGTCCACCACCAGTTGCATCGACCCAGTGGTAACAAATAACTAAATACCGAAGTCAGTGTGAATCTACTTTCTGCATATGCGCATTTCGACAACTTATGTCTGATCAGTGCAGATAAAATCTAAACGTTTGGAAGACCATAAACTCAAAGATGTTTAAAAACTGATAGAGATCAAATAACCAAAGTGATCTAAATTTAAAGCCAAAATCAGCTAAGGACAGAGCTTTGCATGAGGGAGATACTCCTTAAGTTTTCAATACAATTTACAAAATTTTAGATATTGGAAGGTTTCAAAAATAATCGGATTTCGGGTCAGCACCGAAGTACGGACTACTGGGCTGGTGAATACCCTCGGGGACTAACAATCAACCAGCAGTGGCATCGACCCAGTGGTATCAAATAACGAAATACCGAAGTCAGTGTGAATTTACTTTCTGCATATGCGCATTTCGACAACTTATGTCTCATTAGTGAAGATAAAATCTAAACGTTTGGAAGACCATAAACTCAAAGATGTTTAAAAACTGATAGAAAACAAATAACCAAAGTGATCTAAATTATAGCCAAAGTCAGCTATGGTCAGAGCTTTGTACATATACGTTTGAATAAGATAATACTGGATCTGCTAAAATTGTAAGTGTTGACAGTTTTTGGACATTTCTACAGCGAAGTAAAATATCTTGTATGAGCATGCCGTCGATAATTATTTTACCGAGGTACGACAAATTCTTCTTGTGGAAGCAAAGAAACAATTTATAAAATCCCCATTAGTTGCACGCATGTATGCATGCGAAATGAAACCATGTCTTTCTCTGTTGTCGGCATCCGTCACACTGTCCGTGATTCAACCCACTTGAAATCAATGCCAAGGTATGTTAAATCCGTACGCGCGTGAAGATGTTAAATCTATAGAAGGAAATTCCTATTGTGAGATCGATATATCATATTTTCAATTATGTCATGGCGACAGCAATAGTATATCTACAGGGACGACATATCCCTGACTCTGAAGCTTGTAGGAAGATGTTTTTGCTCTTTTTAAAAATTCACTATGAAACCACTGATCAACTGTGAAGTGTATATTACTTTGTTTGATTATACATGCTTTACTACGGAAGCGTCAAAAATATTTTTGAATTCTTTATAACGAATTTTAGAATTTGTTTTAACAAATTGGTAATAATTCGTTATTGAAATTGTTATAACAAATTTATTTTGTTTTAACCAATTTTTGAATTCAATTTAACAAATTCCAGAGTTCGATATAACGATTTGTATTAATTGTTATAACCAAGTCTAAAACAAATACTTTATCAGATTTTTGAAATTGTGAGAACTGTTTGAATAAACTGAAATCATAAATTTCTAAATTCTTTATAACAAATTTCCAAATTTGTGATATCAAATTGTAAAGTATGTTATTACGAATTAATAAAGTTGTGTTTTATGGAATGCACAAGTTACAAAAATTCGAAAAACCTATTTCGTCGAGATATGGATTTTTTTTCTCTCGAAATACTAGGCTTTTAGCTCAAATATTCATTATCTAGGTCGGTGTAACATGTACATGTAGGTTTTCTTTCAAACAAGGCTGTTGTTTTATCACGAGCCTTCCATCATTCACTAATGTAATTTGCACGTTTTGATGACATTAAATCTAACAAATGAATCATTGAGAAAATCTACTCTTAATTGATCTGCCAAAATCTGCTTCAACGTTTCTCGTTCTCGGTTTTTCGTAGTCGTAGTGTATGCTTTCAATGAAATAGGATAAATGAAAGGATATGGAGTGAATGTACATGTGACAAAAACGCACACGATACATAGACAGGGCTTTTATTCCTGTCTACATCTTGATGTCGCCTAAGGGTCTTCAACCAGAGGTGAACAATATTCAACCCCTCAAGCGAGATCAAGAAGATCCCTAGCGTGCACTTACATTGTAAGCGATATTCTTTACAAAAATTATATCAAGGTCACTCCCTTTTCCCCATCCACCATGGAGTGCCAATCCTGAGCGACTATTTATTCTGGTTCATGATTGATGTAAAGGGTATCTTGGCAAAAACTGAAAATCGATCAGAAACACGGTATCTAAACGAGATGTCAGAATTATTAATTTTATGTGACTTTGGTTTGCCTTAGTTAAACAGTCTGTTACTACAAATTCGAAAATTCGTTATAAAAAACTTGGGAATTTGTTATAACGAATTCTCTAATTTGTCAAAACGAATTCAACAATTTTCTATAAAGAATTAAATTGTTATTACAAATTCAAAAATCTGTTATAAGGAATTCAGCAATTAGTTATAACGAATTAAATCCGTTATAGCAAATTCTATAGTTAGATATAACTAATTCAAAGATATTTTTAATGGGTCCTATATGGGGCTTCTTTACTTAATTATATATATATTCAGGCGATTGACCATATGTATGCCGAGAGAATAGGTCACGGGTACCACGTGTTTGATGATGAGGAACTGTACAAAAGATGCTTACGGGATGGAATTCATTTTGAAGTGTGTCCTGTCTCAAGTATAAAAACAAAATCGGTTCCGACTGATTTAACACAACATCCACTGCACAGGTAATTTTCTTTGAGTTTAGTTCAAATTCAATCCCTAGGTCCACCTTAAGAACAGGGGTTTGTTACGAAAAAAAATAAAGCTCCTACCCACTGGAAAAAACCAAAAGGGAAGAATCTCAAAGTCTCAACATTGAATAGTGCACTTTTTCAAATCAGTCTAACGTATATTCCCTTCATATATGGACGTAGACAATGACATCTGGTTGACGCTTTCTAAATATATTGTAAATATTTCTACTCATCTTGACCCCCATTGTTTACCATCAGGTTCTCCAAGTCAATGTTTCCCTCAATGCGCCTTCAACGAAAACTCCCTCCATATTAATATTTACATGACAGACATTGAAGTGAATTCGGATAAATAAGTGCTTCCCTCTCGATGTATTGATTTTGTTTCATATAAGATTAGATTTTTTGCGGAGTGAACACGATTCTAAAGTCCCACATTATTTCGTTTTATTTTTACCCCTCGCCATACGTCCAAGGTGAAACTTTAAGAAAAATAATTAACAGCAAAACCTGAATATCCAACAAAGTACCGAAAGCCATGAATTATTTGATTGTAAAGGAATGGAGCTGAATAATCAACGGATATAGAGGGAAGCACTATAAAATAATAATAGGAGAAAGTAGTATCGCCAGTCATACAACGCCATGGTACATGTGTATACTTTAACTGTCCCATAAATATTTTTTACTGTTTTGCTAAATCGATCTCTTGATTTTAACTGTGTTTCAATATATGTCGCTTTATAGTTCTTGTGGAATTTTGGGACCACACACTTTTGAAATAAAATGTTTTATGTTGATCATTGGACAAAAAAGGCTTTAAGGTGGCTTACTCATCACATTTGTGAATTTGTGTCCGATTTCGGAACTCCTCGGGTTCCTCAAAATCAATGGCTTAAAGAATTTGCGTGTGGACCCCCACTTTTTATTTCATGAATGCCTTCTATAGGTCAAATTAAGACACCTGCCAAGTTTTCATAAAGTTCTTGATATAACTTCCTAGATTTTTGGCAAAAAAAAAACAGTCCTGATGTTAAATTAAGGGAAAATCAAGAGAAATCCGTTTCCTGCCATTTTTTTATGTCTCAATAAAAAGCACACGGACCTATATATTTCTTTTTACCATTTCATTCAATTGAAATAGGTTAAAAGAAATCTTTGATATATGAATTCCATCAGGAGTGAGCCTCCTTGATTAAATCATTGTTTTTTTATTGCACTTTTGAAACAATTTATATTTGAAAAGACATGGCTGTAATTCACGCCACACTGTCTACATTTCATTGTTTATGGTCAAGTGATATGTTTTTATGCGCATATATGTCGATTTCAAATATCATGCAGAATTTTCCTGAAAACAGAAGTTGCTGACTCTTTTTATCCAAATTTGAATTTTCATAAGCACGTCCTTTTATTTTAGATTTGTAGCTGATGGTGCTAACTATTCCATCAATACAGATGACCCAGTATTGTTAGATAATGATATTGATGATGATTATAAGATGGTAAAAACGATGGGTTTATCTGATGACCAAATCATTAAGTCGGTGAGCATAATTAAAGCAAAGAATTCAAATAACAAAATACTAAAGTTACTGTGAATTTAGTTTCTGCATACGGCCTAATGAATCATAATTCTCGTGTAAGCATGCTTCTATCTTGCTTGTTTAACAGTAAATTTTGTCCACTTGGAATAAATCTGGTATGAAGAAATGTCCGGACAATAATACTAGGAATAGTTGTCTGACGACAACATTTGCTGGAAAAATCTGTCCATCTAGATTGATTCTCCTGGTATAGCTGTCTCTCGGACACATTTTTACTAGACAAATTCGTCGCTAACACGTGCATTACGAAATCTTTAGAAAAATAGCCTCGAATTTGGACACAAATTTACTTTCTAAATAATAATCCCTTTTTAATCATATTTTTTTTTTATTTTGGATCGTTTGGTGTACAGTATTTTTTCAAAGATAACTAAACTCAGAAGTCTCTAAAAAAATGCAGTGAAAATTATATATGATATTTGCTCATCTAATAATATTGATTTAAAACAATTAGAAAAACTTATTTATCTAAAACATAATAAACTCTAAATAATATAAAACAGCAATTAAAAATTAATATGAAAAATCTTTCTTCGAAAAATTGAATTCGTCAACTGAAAACAATAAATTTTTTCTATATAGTAAAAATAAAACAAAGTATGAAATTGAAGACTTCTTCATAAAAAATAATTTTGAAAATAGAAAAAATGTATGCAAAATGCGCATATGTGATAATTTTTAGGAATAGAAAGAGGCAGATTCAAAAATATAAAAAGAGAAAATAGAATCTGCCCTCACTTCTTCTATAAATGCCAAAATATACTTCCATTAGAGAAGAATTTGAAAAACAAAATGTGAACATTTTTAAAATTGAAAATAATGAAAACGAAATTGAAAAACTAGTTAAAATATTGTCCCTATCGGTTCACATGCAATACGTTGGTCCATTTATTAAAAGTCGCTTATACTGAGGAAAGTGGAAAAATAATTGCATAGTGCACCACAGACAATATTTTTGACTGATTATGTTTGTTTCTTTAAATGGTATGTTTGTATATGTTTTTAACCCTTACGGGTACAAATATGCATTTCTAAATAAAGAATATATAATGGAAGAACTTCCAAACTTATCACAAAAGATATTGTTAGGTCCATTCGCGATACAACTTTTTATTGAACCAAGTACACCCATTGATAATGGAAAAAAACGAATTGTTTACTTTCTAAAACTTGTCATGTGGCTCATGAGGATTATTTCATATTTATAATATCAATAAACAAAAAAATATTGGCAAAGTTTATACATCACGTACAAATGAATGTAAAAGTAGTAACAGTAATATTACTGCAGTCGTAATATGACTTAATTTGGTTTTTGTATATCTATTTATCTCTCTTTTTCATACAAGAATGTTTTATTTACCGTAACTGGTTATACATTTCAGATATTCAACGCAGCAAGATCATGTTTTGCTTCCGAACCTGAGAAAAAACNGTAGTAACAGTAATATTACTGCAGTCGTAATATGACTTAATTTTTTTTTTTTTTTTTTTTTTTTTTTTTTTTCTTTGTTTTCTTGGGGGGATAAAACTTTCTAGGTAAGAATTATTGAGGGTGTTGAACTTTGTTGTTGAAGTATTGATAGTTTTATTTCGATATGCTTTTCAGATATATATAAGGCACTGTATGTTTTAGCTAAAATTCAAAGTGGAAACGAGAATTCATTGACCTGCCAGTTTCTTGTTTCTTCTCTTTATATCTATTTATCTCTCTTTTTCATACATGAATGTTTTATTTACCGTAACTGGTTATACATTTCAGATATTCAACGCAGCAAGATCATGTTTTGCTTCCGAACCTGAGAAAAAACAATTGATAAGTGATTTGATTGGAATTTACGGCGAGCACTGACACTATATGGAATAATTCAAGACATAATTGTCTCACAAGTAATATACATATCACTGCATATTATATTCTACATTTCAAATATTAAAATTTTAAGGATATTTTACTATTTGTTGTGCGTATTTCATGAATTTTGTTAAGAACGTCAAATGCTTTAATGGAAATGGAATATTCAATAAAATAACATTTCATAGCTTAGGATGAGCTTGTAGCATCATTTGCGTCCTTTTTTCAAATTCAGTTTAAAACTCATCTATATCCCACGAAAAAAGCTCTGTCCTTAGCTGACTTTTACAACCCATTATGATCCTTTTGGTAATTTGTTCTCAATCCGTTTTTAACTATTTTTGAATTAATGGTCTTCCAAATGTTTTTATCTGCACTGAGGAGAAATAAGTTGTCAAATGGACATATGCAGAAACAGAATTTACAGTAACTTTCATATAGATACATTATGATATTTTTTGGGGGGCATTTTATTTTTATTTAATTTTTTTTTAAATTTCACAATATTTTTCTGAGCTCCTGTTTATATTGCCCAGATGTTATAGTGCCAAGTTTTCTTGCAATTGACTCGATAAGTGCCCTGTGGTTGTTTATATCCTGTCATTGTCTCAAAACTACTTTGTACGGGATATATTTAGTCTTTTTTAATATCATACCTGACGATATCATAGGATCATCAACAAGGCATCATTGATAGAGATCATTTGTCGTCACAATTAAAAAGGGAAAGCTAAATTTACGTCTAACGGGATTCGACATTACCGGTTAGACTTAATCGGCGAGACAGATGATGTATGCTTTGCAAGACATGCCTCATGGTGACTTCATGATGAAGAACCACAATAATAGCGTTGTTTCATTGCTTGGATTTACCTTGTATTTGTAGAGACTTTGTCTGATGTACATTTACTCTATATTCTTTCACTATTATGCTTACCCTTTCTAAGATGTTACTCTTAGTAAGCGTGAGAGTTAGCAATTTGAGTCTAAAGTTTTAAAGTTAATTTGTACCTTTGTCTTGATTCTGGACTGTTAATTTTTTATGCGCTCGCCTTTTGTTCATTTTTTTAATGACGGCATTCAAAGAACGAGAAACCAAAACGCCCTATTTAGTACTGCAGTACTTTTGAAAGAACTCTGAACGCTGAACTTGTTTTGAAATTAAACTATAAATGTGGTTTTGTTTTTACTTTTGTATGAAAGTGATAATACATATGTGATAAATGGTGGCTTTGAAAAACAATAACAATATATACGTCAGTATTTGTTTACATGTAAGTTAAGGTATAAGTACACATTGTCAGTTTTACCGAAAAAACGTTGATTTTTTACGTTATGGAATTTCGTTTTAAACGCAAAAAGTCGAATTAAGAAACCTTGCAAGACAGCGATGGTAATTAATGCCAACTCAAGATATTGCTGTTATTATTTTTGAAATTCAAAAGTAATGTACAAGCTGATGAATATCAAGGCAATGATCAACTTTTGAAGAGCTAGTATTTTATATTGATGTCAGCAATAAATATAGTTTATATAATTTCTAAAAAATGAAATACTTTCGAAATCTGATAAACAAATGAAATTCTGAAGTGATATGGTGTGTTTTAAGTCGTGTTTTGAATGGTGAAGAAAATTATTTGAAGTCTTTAAGGTAAAATACACTGCTACGATGATAAAAAAAACGACTAAATAGTCAGAACTTATTTGCTTTTCTTTATTTCGTTTTCATGTTAATTTAAGAATTAACGATCAGATATTTTGCATGATGTCAGAGATAGTCCGTAGGTTTTTAATGTAGCAGAAAGAGGGTCGCGGTATTTTTATACGCCCCTCTGATGACTAAAGTATTTTGGTATATCGATGTACGATTGTCCGTCCTTCAGTCTGTCTGTCTCTCCGTCCGTCAATCTGTCAGTCCATCCGTTTTATATGCCGCACTCTAACTTAACAAACATTTGGGTATTCACCTTGAAATTTGTTGAGGTATTGGGTATGATGGTCTCATGATCTGTATACGTTTTCGTGAAATTTTGATTATTTTGTACAAGAGATATGAGACTGTATTTGTCAATTTCAGGGCATTTTTTACATGTTACGCTCTAACTTTGCAACCCTTTGGTCAATTCACTGCAAAATTTATAAGTATTGACTTTTCTTGGAAGAATTATGGGACTTTGAGAGTGAAGCAAATTCTCAATTTTTTTTCTTATTTTCTATTTTCTTTTCTTTTTTTTTGGAAGGGGAGGGGGTGTGCCAGTAGTCTTTTGGTAAGCATTAAATGAAATTTGTCTCAAAAGGGCCACAATTTTGTCATTATTTGTTTCAAACTCCTACATTGATTGTGTTCTAGAATACAATAAAAGCGTTGTTCTATTGCTTATTATTATCCCCGGGTGACCGGTTTTGACGCATTTAAGGATATTTTCTGCTTAAGTGTAATTTTTATTAACACTGGATATGTTATATGCCGTTTTCTTGTTAAAATACAACATTATTAATCGATTAGTATCCAGACTTTGAGGTGTTCCATGTAATAGGAAAAAATACAAACCATTTTACGATTCATACCGAATCCTGATCACCTCCACCAAAAGGACCTGCGAAAACCCTGTAGAAACTCTTTCTCTCTTAGAAATTTGATAGACTATATAGATTCTCCTAAAATCTAATGACCAATGGCTTTAATTGTTTACAAATATTTAAGATCGTGGTAAACCTTTTTCTGTTTGAAAACTTTCAACCATTGTGCCATTTTCCCCCAACTTACCAAATATTGTTTATCGCTAGCAGGTAATCAGTCAGATCGAACATTTCAAATTGGGGTTGGGGTCTTTAAGATAATTTATTTTTTCATTGCTTCTCTGCGATTCATGACATCTACCGTTCAGAAATATTGTACAATAGTTGAAATGCAAATATTTCCTACTTCTTAAGGTACAGAATCAGAAACCTGAACATGTACGTACCAAACATGGCACAGAAACTTGCATGCTTTTTTAAAACAAATATATAAGAGAAGACTCTACTTCTAGATTAAAATCCTCTCATATACTCGACGAGTTTCGATGAAACGTTTTTCAATTTCGAAAAAATATCAATGAGAGCAGCGGAGCCAATTTGGTTTGTCTGTTTACACCTAAATGGATATTTACTCAATGTTTTACGGATAGTGGGTTTTTTGTGTTAAGGAAAATCGTACTTTTTTGTATGCAGTTTAGTAAAGTCATATATCTGCTATTTTCACAGGCCTTAGGATCATTTAACTTTTGCAATCTACTTACAGTTAGATATCAATGAAAATAAAATCATTAATTACATCATTACTAACGTAGAAGAAATGTACGTCACAAATAAAATTTGATGTGTCATTTCTGGTCCGCGTCAAAACAGGTCACCGGACGGTACCATGTATTGTAGAGACTTTGTCTCATTTGCATTTACTCCATATCCCTTCATTGTTAATTGCAATAGATTCTCAAACGAGAAGTTCAGTCACATACTAGCATTTTATTAACCATTTTGTATCTGCTACAATATAAATTGATAATGGAAAATGTTTATAAAATCTTAAATTCTTTTTGATATTTTTTTTCCTTCAACCTTTCAACTTTCATCTATAGATATTTTTTCAATTTAGTTCATTATTCCATCAAAAAATATTGATGCCAATTTCGATAAATTTCATTAAAAACAAGATTTTTTTTACAATCTAAGAAACATTATTTTAGTTTCTGTCCACAGTGAATATCCTGCAGGGCATCATAGTATTCATTGTCTAAATTTCTGTAATTAAATATTTAATAGTACTGGAATGTAAATACATTTTTCAGTAAAAGCAGTCTTTTTTTCAAAAATTGATTTGCCAGCAATAGCCGGTGTCACTCCTAACAACCCATTCGATCATTCTACCGGATTCGCGGCCTGAGATTTTACGTAGAAATCATTTTTCTTTAAAATTAGAGTATATTGAAATTTTGATGTTTTTGGCGACCATCTTGAAATAGCAACTACTTTAAATTTTTTCACATAACTTCCTTCCCCTATATAATATTAGCAAATTATGATAAGCAGTTCCTGACATGTTACATATGTAAGATGTTGGATCCTAAATTATAAACTTCAAATGACCCTAATTCCTAAAATTTTGAACATACAAAATATTGCTTCAGATGATGGTCAGATTTTGTGCAAATAAAAAAACACCAAAGTTACTGTCAATTTATTTTCTGCATGTGCACATTTCGACAACTTATGTCTCATCAGTGCAGATCAAGCCAAAACATTTGGAAGTCCATTATCCGAAAAACATATTAAAGCTGATAGAGATCCAAATAGAAAAGTCAAAATTCAGCTAAGGAAAGTTTAGAATTGTTTTATTCAGGAGTAGTATATGAACACCGTTCAATTATCATTTGCGGAGGACCAAGAGGCCCAAGCGGAAGTATGACGTCATAGTCACGTGACCGGAAGTATGACGTCACAGGAAACGACATCAACCGGAAGTATGACGTCAACGGAAGTGACAATGTCCAAAACGGACCAATGAAAGCGTTTCCCTCCAGATTTGAAATTCAAATATTCAAAACGGGCCAGTGGAACGTTGCGCGCCCGATTTAAAATCGTATCAAGTTTGAACGGACCAATGGGAGCCTTTCCCTCGTGTTTGATAAAATATCCATCGGCAAATATCCATCGGCAGACATATATTCACACCGCCGCGCCATGGGAAACAGAAATCTTGCGGTTCCAGCTGACAGGGGAGTACCCGGCACCTTAAGCTTGTTCCGTTCCCCGGAAAAAAAGGTCAACCGGATGTAGTTTGCGGAACTCCGTATCGAAGTCATAGACGTATAACACCTTACGAAGACACCAAAGAAAATAGAATAATATGGTTTCGACAATGTCTAGAACAATTACGTACATTAAATATTCAGACCGTGGCCATGCCGTTTCGCATCGGCTGTGGACTTGCAGGTAAAGATTGGAGTAAATTGTAATGTCTAGCGACATCCGTGTTAAAATAGTGGTTAAAAATATGTAATTTGTTTGTTTTCAGATGCAACAGGAACACACTTTGTAATAAAAAAAATTACGCTCTGTTGGTGAACGAGATTCCCGTAGACGCCCTTTTGAAGACTTACATCACGTCTTGTCCGTCAGACAGAGGGCATTCGTGTCTCAACAGTCGACAAGAAAATACAGAGCAAGGGCACTGTTAGAACTCTTGCCCGAGAAGGGACAGAAAGGAATGCAAGCTTTGTGTCACGCGTTATTGACCCGGGGTAGGAACGACCTAGTCTCCGTAATGTCAGACCCGGACAAGGAAGACATGGATGTATGTTTCCAGAACAATCCCGTTTCGATTTAGGGGATGGCAGATATTTAATCGTAGATCCGGTTGGTGTCGCTCTAAAGAAAGACACGATGAGTGTTTATTTCCTCGCGAAGAGATGGAAACTTCTGAAATTCACCATGGACGATCTAGACGAGGTCGTACACTTCATGTCACACAACAGATACGCCTCGATCCACAAACATTTAGGAGGCAACCTGTTCGTGAGTACCGAGAGTCCGGAAGAGAATATATGAATCTAACACCAGTGAAAAGGCAAGATCAAGAAATCTCAGACACCCAAGGGTAAGATTTCAATATTTCTCTGACGAGGCTTGCCGAGTCAGAGAACCATTGAAATCTTACCCGAGGGTGTCTGAGATTTCTGAATCTTGCATTTTCAACGGTGTTTGATTTATTTTCTCACTTTTGTAATCACAAACTACGATTTATTTACCACCATGCCGTCCTTGTCATCCGTCATTCCTAAGCGACGTCAATGACGTCAAAATACGTTGCTTGGTAAATTCTGTCTTGTACCGGGGGGTACAAGACAAGGAAATCTCACACCGCTAAAAATAGGAATTGTTCTGTCTCAAAAGTGAGAAAATACATTTTCGTTATTATTGGTTCTTGGCTATGGACGATAAAATACACCCTACACCTCAAGGGGTAACGTTGGGCTTTGACCAATACGAAAAACTCATAGACGTGAATTCAGTCATTTACACTCTGATTCCGAACAGTCAGCAGGCTCAACCCTGTCAATTTACACACCAAAATATAGAAAGTGCAATGTGTTGTTTTGAATGTAACCAGAACGGACTATGGTGATACCTATATTGTGTATTTTCTTTATTGACAGATATGGCTGAAGAATCAGTGTTTAGAAGAACTCATCAATTGTACATGTTGGAATTCGCAAGGCACGTGAAAACTAAACCAAATTTTGTCATGGGTGTAAAATAGATCACCCCAGTCAAACACACCACATCTGTTTAATGGTGTCACCCATGAAACATTTTCATTTGTATGGTGTAGAAGCGTTTGAGGAAGCCGCAGAAACCAATTCAATTCTCGTTTGGATGAACAGTGTGTGTAGTGCCCAAATAAGTCACGATGTGAAATATGGATTTTTTAATATTTTGTTAAACAAAGAGATTGTTCCCGAGAAGACTAAAATTTTCTCTGTGATAGAAACCATGATAAAAGCTGAATATTGAATGTGTGAATAAAATTGTGATATCTCTCATGTATTTTTTGAATAACAAGTAACGCAAATGACATTTTCAATCTTTATTGATGAAATGATCCACAAAAATTTGTGCTGTGTCCGTTGCATCTCTGGGGTCCTTCAGCGAGGCCGTGATGTTCGTCATGGAATATCCTCTACATCGATCAGTCAGGTAATAAATGCAATGTTGTCCACACACCGTGCTCCCTTCTTCTTGTACTCTGACGGTGTTGTAGGTCCAGGTGCGACGATGTTTATTCAGGAAAGCCAAATATGCGGCTTGATGGGGCGGTAGTCCCGACGGGTCGTAGTAAGCTATCTTGGAATTGGCGTCAATGTACATGGCAATCCAATGTTCTCCGCTCAGCGTATCCGGGTCCGTGTTCCCCACCAGTGCTGATGGCACATTCAATCTTCTTGGTAATCTGTTTCTGGTATACAACCCTTTGAACACGTTTCTGGTTGCAGGGTAATTTTTCAGAACGTCTTCTATTTCTTGAATGTTCATTTAGGCACTGTCGTCAAACAGACATGTCTGTTCCTGTCAATTTCTATGACGTTGTCAAATTCTGCATACAAAACCACGTTGACGGTGGCTGGGAGTGCTTCTGCAAAATGAATCTCCAGGCGTAAATGTCCTTATTTTATGAGCTGGAACGTTCCCACTTCTGACATGTCGGGGATGAGATCGAATCCAAACAATGTATATCCTTTTCCCAAATCTTCTCTTGAAATGGTATTTCCTTCGTCCTGGAACATCTTCCCGGTGCTGGTATAGAGCCCCATGTAACTCCTGATGTATCCATCAGTGGTAAAGTCTGGCTGTAGGGGTTTGCTGGGAATCTGTTTTCCATCCACATTTAAGGCCAGGAAGTTGATCTTGTAATGTTTGAAATTGAACGGGTCGTGAGTGATGGTCCCGTTCAAAGCGCTACTATCCACACACCAAATCATCAATCTCTTGGGCATCTGTCCTAGAAACATGTTATCTTGTACGTAATTGGTGTATCCTCTTGGTACGGTGTCTACTTTGACTTCCACTCTGCGAATGGGGTACTTGCTGCTGGTTTTTTCCAAGGCTTTTACGTGTCCCATTCTGACGGCGGGACTGAGTTGAACTTTTCTGACAAAGAGGCTAATATCCTTGATCTTGATTTTAAAGGCATATGTATCTCCCATCAGAGCAAATACGTCTCTACTTCTTCTCAGTTTTATTTTCATTTCCACTTGGTTCAACAGGTATTTTTCTTGACAAAACAGATCCAGGTGTAGTTTTCCCATCATCTGCACGGTCTTGCCCTCTGCGATCAATGATTTCCTTTCTTTGAATCCTTTGTTTGCTTCGTCTTTTCTGCTCTCCAAATGTCCGGGGGTGTCTTTGTACCACATGACTCCAGTCAACTGCGACTCTTTTGCGGCTGGTCCGTAGCTAAGCAATGTTTCCAGGTAAGCTCCGTACGGGTACATGCTAGTTGAAGGGGATGCCAGCTTTTCGTTGAGACTGACACTCACGTCGCTAAACAAGGAGTGCTTCCATAAGTTGACGGGTCCCACGTCCGAATCTCCGGCCAGGTTAGATCCATCTGCTTTGACGATCTGTGCTTCCACGAACAAGTGGGTATTGGACAAATCTATGTAAACTTCTCCGGCCCCGCTCACCACGAATTCGTATGGGCTTTGATCCGTCAGGGTCGAAGTCAACCTCTTCAGTTCCCAATATCCGTGTTCTACGCTTGTCTGGGTGGGTGGAACTCCGAACAAATCCAGTTCCGATTTGGTTCATTCGCACGACTGCGGGTGGACGAGGGCAATCATCCAAAGATGTCACTCGATGTATTCCGTTACCCGGTCTGACGACGTCTGTTTTTTTTCTTACGTCTGGTTCCTTTTATAGTCCTTTCTCCGGGAGATCCAAACCGGACCAGAGCTCTCTGTAACATCTGTTGTCCGGTGTTTTTCAATCTGGTTTTGGCGTCCTGTTTCAGATTCTTTCCTTGAACCACGTGTCCTGCGGCTTTGGCGGCTTTGGCTCCACTCTTCAGTAAGGGCATGACCGCCTTAAACAGACCTTTTTAAAATCGACCCCCCGGCGTACACGGGGTATCCGTGCCCCGCTTGGCGGAGGTAATAATCGTGGAAACATCTTCCCTCGCTTCTGTAGGGTGGTCTCATTCTAAATACGTCTTCATCTTTCTGCAGTGAAGTGTCACCACCATTCGCCCTCGTTCAAATGGCACTTACTTTCTCATGTCGTCCCATATATCTATCTGTATGTCTTGGAACCGCCGCTGTGTTAGATTGCAGTACTGTATGGGGTCGAAGGTACTCGCTCTCATCTCTCCGTCTCTGCCCGACGCCGGTACTATTCTCAATAAGGGTACCATTGCGTCTCCCACCATTTTTGGTTCTATTAGAGGGCAATACAGATACAGAGGATGAAGTCCTTGTTGAACATCCGATACGTATGGCGCTTCGTGCGTTCCCTGTCCCAATATAAGATTATCGAATCCGAGGAGCAGCTTAAACAAGGGACTCATGAACACTTCCGACATGTCTCTGACCCGTATTTTGACTTTGTGGTTCACTTCGCTTATTTCCAGTTCTATATATATAGTACTATTTTCGAGGTCTGTCAAACATTGGCGTATTGAAATAGTGTAGTGCGCCCTGACAATATTATGGCTTTGACATTTAACACAATCTGGGCACACAGAAGCTATAGTTAGTCGTCATATAAGCGGGAGGTTGATGCATCAATAGACCTGGTTTAACCCACCATTTTATTTATAAAATGCCCGTTCCAAGTCGGGAATATGACGGCTTGCCAAAAATGTTCTGTGTCGGATTGTGTTCCCCTGATTCAGTCGAATGTTATACGGATTTTCCTTACTGGTCTCTTCCTTTGATCGATTCGGACTTTTGTTGTCACTTTTATCCATGGAAAACACTTTCCTCATCTTATCGTTTTGGTGTCTCATGTTTTCGATCTCCTTGACGATTCTTCTCGGGGTTGCGTAGTAACCTTCTGGTAATACCAACATATGTTTCTCGTGGTGTTTGTTCGTAAACTGTATCCATCCTTCCTCTTTACGCATGTTGTGCCAGCTGTGTGGGTACTGTATTTCGGCGAGGCCTATCTCCCACGTCCCGTACAGATCCAACATTGGCGGCAATCGGGTGGTGAAACTCGCCAGGGTGTTATCGGGGTAATAGTCCATGGAACTGTTACTGAGTAAGGTCAGATAAAACATGCTTCTGTTTGATGGTCGGGTTCGATAGCAAGTAACCCAAACAACTGCTCAATAAGGCCGTCCACGAATTGCTGTTGGCGTCTCCGACCGTCAAGTTGTATATGCTGACTACGATGACGGTGTATAGAATCAACACCTGACAAAGAAACACGATCTCCGATCTGGGTATTTTCTTTCCAAAGGCGAACCAAGACGATCTGCTGTCCGTGTCGTTCGGTGCCATCTGTAAGACTGACGTCATTTGTGTAGTGTCGCTCTGATTTGTAAGTCCGACTTGAAGATCCCAACCATTTCACCAGGTACTGTACGCGCCACCCCTTCTTTCTCTTCTTCAGAATGGTTTCTATTTTGTAGACGTCGTCCGTCTGGATGACTTTCTGTAATTCTTCTGAATAAAACGTTTCCTCCAATTCTTCCCCGTGGTCGTCCTTGGCCACGTAAACGGGTGGTCTGGTTTCGATACAGCGAACCACCGTGAACAGCTCCTCCGTCCAGTTGGGTAGGTACCCCTTTTTAAAATTTCTCTTGGCTTTACTCAATCTAACTCTATCGCCCGGCTGGAATCGACATTTCTTCGTAGGGCCACTCCTGCCGTACACTCTCTTGGCTACTTTAGTTTGATTTGACCACGTGACTTCTGCCGGGGGTAATCCGATGGTTCTATGTGGGGTTGTATGGTAAGAATCCACCAAATCTTGCAAGACGGGTTGGTACATGTAGGTTAGAGTTTCTCTATGGGTGAAATATTTCCACATCTTAGTCTTTAACGTTCGATTGAACCGCTCTATTATACTGGCTGTCGACTCCTCGTTGTAAGTGGTGAAAAAATGGACGTCGTTCTCCCTCAGAAACTTCTGGAAAACTCGGTTAGTAAATTCGGTTCCCTTGTCTGTCTGTAAACGGACGGGCCTACGCCCCGACTTGAAGAGGGTAGTAAAAGCGGCCACCAAGCTCTTTCCGGTCTTGTCTTTCAACGGAATCACCCATGCGTATCTGGATAAGACGTCCAAGCAGGTTAATAGATATTTGAATCACTTGTTGTAAGAGGCTATTCTACCCACGTCCACTAGATCCACCTGCCATTGGTGGTCTTCCCCATACACCACAACTTTACGTCTGGGAAATTTTCTTCTGATCGGTTTGTGTAAAGTATAAGGGTCTTGGGTCTGCAACCATTCTCTGACTTCTTTGCAGGTGTATCCTTTGGGTTTGAATTTGTTCAACCCTCCGTAGCTTCCGGGAGCGGATAGGTTGTAATACTGCAACTCTATGATGCGTTCTGACAGTCTTTGGAACCGGCTCGGGTTTTTAATAGGGTGACCAAGGCTTTCCCCTCGGTGTCGAAAACTCTGGTGACCTTGGTCGCGCTGTTCTCCATGGGACTTTCTGCGTTCTCTGCCAACGGTTCGATGCTGGTGTTTTGGATTGCCGTATGTATTTCAACCTGTCTTGGTGTCCTATGAGATTTTGTGGTACGTTGGCTTCTCTAGATCTCAAGGCGTCCCCGAATGTTTCCTATCCTTCCGGGTTAAATCTTTTCCTCTTTCTCAATACGTCGTTGACCAGATCCACCACGTGACTTTCCTCAAGGTGCTTCCTTTGTATTGTAATTCCCCCTTCCCGTTCCAAGCGATGTCTGGACTGGTTTTCATTTTTTCAACAACAGTGCTGCTTTTGCTCTTAGAGTCTTGGGCACGCTGTCCATTATTTCCTGGTCCATTGGGTCTTCGTTCGCGGGAGTCGGTTGATTTGTTTATGGTAAAATAGACTGCACTGTGGGGGTAGGTCTGTAATCGGCTAATACGTTTCTGTATCTAAACAAGGCCTGATCGTGGAGTTTCAGACGTTCGTCCACGGGGACGTCTACTCGATCCAATACTTCCTTCATCTCTCTGTCCAACGTATCCATGACCTGTACCCTCTGCTCCACGGGTGGTTTGGGTCTTTGTTGCAAGTGGTTGGTGTGGATTAAATGAACGGTCCTCATGGGTTAGTTTGGATATCAACGGTGCAACCACGGAAGCGAGCAGTGCCAGTAAAGACCCCAGAAAACCTCCATTCTGTAAAACGGCTCTCTTCTTTTGTAGACTGACCGACTTTTTAGCCAGGGTCCTCACACCCGTCTTGTGTTTCATGAGCTTGGTCTTCTGCGCTTGAGTCAGATGCACGTTCCCCTTCAAAATAAGGGTACACTCACACAGACAGTCCACCAAACTGCGGTCGGCTTTGGCGATGATTTGTTTACTGATGCAGGGTTTGGCTTTCTGTAGATACAACAAGTCGTTGGCGTGTTTTCGCAAACGTGTAGATACCATGTTACCACATCGGCGTCTCGATCACGACTGACGTCGAGACGTCTTCGTGTCCTTATTTATTCGTCCAAATACACGGTTTTGTTTCGCCCGGGAACATGCGACTTCTCAATCTGAGTCTGTCCGGGGTCTGTTGTTTCATGTCTACGAGCAAGTAACAGTGAGGTTCTGGTGTGGCTGCTGCAAATGCCTGTAACATGTACGAAGAATTTCTAAGAAACATCTGTTGAGCCATGCTGTAAATCTGCGACACGTCTAATGTGTGGATGAGGAAAGGATTTTTAAACAGCACAATATAGTGAGAATTCAAACTAATGGTTCTATGGTGTTTTACTTTGTGAAACAGATTCTGCACGATGTATATCACGCTGATGTTTCTATGGTACCTCTTCTTGGTGAAAAGGGAGGCAACCCTGTCGTCCGTCTCTGCCATCAAGTCGTCGATGATGATGAGACTTCTCTGCTCTGGGTCCAACGTATCCTAGTTTGGTAGTTCCGCTCGAAATTCCACACCTCAATGGCTGGTACTCTCCGTAACATCACAAGATGCGATCTGGTACCGGTGACATCATGTATGCAATATTTTTAATGAATCTTTTAACGAATACCGACTTTCCACTGCTGGTCGACCCAGAAATGAGACTGGTAAAAGGATGTATTCATGGCATGAAGTGGTTTGGGTCCGGTCCGTGTGCACACACCAAGTAATCGGGGTCTTTGGTCGGCACGATCCAGAAATGTTTATCGTCCTGCTTGGGTATGGCTAAACTGTGCTTTTGCTGCTGCTGCTGCTCGAGGGTCTGGGAATATTGCTGCTGTTGCTGCGGCTCAAGGGTCTTAATATATTGCCACTGCTGCTGCTGCTGCTCTTTGGTCTGGGAATAATGCTGCTGACCGACATACATAGGTATTTTTGGTTCATGTTTTATCCGGATATGTCGTTTCAAATCAGCAGGCCAATTATAAGATTTACTACACAAACTACACGTCTGCTTCATGGTTACACTTTTTTAAGAATGAGCATGAGCCAACAGTTTTACTATTATACACAGTATATATAGGGAAAGGGACTATTTACGGGAGCTGATTATAGGACGTAATAAGACCAACCTCATTTTTAGTTTTACTTTTATTTTACATCAAAGTTTGATACACGGGAATTAATTGTCTCAATTCTGGTTCTCTCTGCTCCAGTACTGGTATCATCTTCTTCAGCTCTTTCCATTCTGCACTGTGAAGGGCTACGCCAGTCTTGGTGGGACGGTAAGTCCATTCACCTCTAGGGATCCAATGTCTTCTGATGTTGACACAAGCATAAGGTGCCTTCAAGGTGACGTACACGTCGTCTCCAATGTGATATCTCTAATCTACGGGCTCGCAGTTATTGATTCTGTCCATCAAATCGTCTATGACTTCACACATGTTGTAAGTGCTTTCCATTGCTCCACCTCGCTTCGTGGGTATGTCCCCCTCTATCCAGTGTCTTAAGTCTACTCTTTTTGACCCCTGCCATTCTTTGAACTCTTAATACAACAGATTTTTCCCCAAGTGTACCGTGAGCGGTTGTATGGCCTCTGGTACGAGGTCCGTCTGGGTCTGTTTACTTTGTGCAATTTGACTGATCTTTGCTGCTAAGCGTATGATATCTTCTGCCTTTACACTTTACAATCTATCTCTATGCCATGTCGTCTTCTTGTAGCAATTTGTAGTGGTATGTTTAACATTGAACGTATAATCGTTTTTATAGTTACTTAATTATGTTTCCACGGCTCTGATTGGTTCGTTTATTTCGTAAGGAGGCTTCTGATTGGCCCTTTTTCTCGTGTCTTGATTGGTTGGTTTGTGTCCAACCGAGCTTTCCGATTGGTTAGTTTTCCTGTGATCTGATTGGTTCTTGGTATCCAACACCTTGATACCCAGTCCCCACCAGTGCTTGGAGATATATCTGCCATATGTCCCCGGCCCTATGCGGGTATAGGTGACACAGACGTGTGGTGTAGATGTACAGTACAACAATACGACCAGTATTTACAATTCCATCATCAAGCAGGGTCTCGGCAACCCTCTCAAAGATCCTGACAACTTGCTGATCAATCTCCAAATGAAACCAAACCTTCCAAACTCTAACCTTTATTATCTCACATGACATTTACCCCCTTGACACCGACATCAAAACCTTTGGGTGGTTACCTCCCACCGACTTTTACACCTTTTGTGTCATATAAAGTCTCACTGACATTTACCCCATGATATTCCTCGACACCGACATTGAACCTTCTCATTGCTATTGACTCCATACCCCAAACGTCCTACCTTTCTAAGTGTCTTTTCTTTTGCCTCATTGACATTTACCCCGTAAGTTGCTTACCCCAATCATTATCTCATGTTCATTTACGTCCATCAAAATGTTCTTCGGTATAATTCGTGTAAAAATGGATAACAGGAAACACCTACAATGGC
>MJUU01015791.1:0-45618 GCA_002080025.1 Modiolus philippinarum | reverse complement strand
GAAGAAATCCGTTTTCTAAGAAGACCCGTGAAGAAGACCAGTGCCGTTTATGTATGAACTGTTTGAAAATATATTCATGGACTTAAAGTTTATATGTTTATTCATTTCATTCAAAAACATTTCATTCAAGGACGGAGGAATATGGACACTGTGCATCTAACATTTATGTTTCTGATATGGACGATATATAACAGTGACTTTTCATATTATTGTTTATCGTTGCATACAAACATTTCATTGCTTTTCCTACTGTTTTGATCTATTATGATTTATTTAATTTGAATTCTTCAAATTTTTTCTAAGAGGGGAGGAGTGTAGTAGAGTTGGCTATGGAGTTATCTTTCTTTAAATTCTGTGTTTTTGAAATTGACCAATAATTATTATATTTTTGATAAAATCGTTTTAATTTTCATACTTTATCTATTTAAAAAGTATTTATTTTCATTAAATAGAATAATTTATAAATATAATAGTCTTTAAATTCCTAATTTTGTTAATTTAAATTTCTATTTATAGATTTTACAAGAAAATATTTATTTTTGATATAGTTAATGTTAATACAAGTTTACATTGCTTTAGGGCTATCTCATAGCCCAAATTAGGAGGTCCTCGACTTCCAAAAACCGTCCCTTTGCAAAGTATTTCATATCTATCATTATAATTATTTTGATGTTTGGACCTTTGGATATGTTATATAATAAAAGTTATACTTTACAATCTGATTTAATTGAAGCCAAAAAATGGTTTAGTGAAATACCACATTCGAATCACGTAGCAGACGACCTGGCAAAGCCACACTTGGTGTCCGTCTGTCAGTCTGTCTAATTGTCATCACTGGCGTACGTCGTCTCCTGCTACACATCAAAGAGTATAGTCGATGATAAACGTCTGGTGCAGCAGACTTAATTTCCAGTAACTATTTTTGGTTAATAAGTGTTCAGTGTAAATTGAAACATGGTTTTTGTACATATCGCTCAACTTGCTTAAAATTAGCTGCATTTAAATTAGAAGTATACGTACATGTACCTAAAGTAATTATATCTAATTCTAAATTCAAGTTTTCAGCTAATTATAATCTCGACTTAAAAGTCATTACAATACATTGAAAGTTGAACAACTGTAGTTTCTGTATATTTTTCAAATGATTTTCATTGTAATTTATTATTTACAATATATAGAAATATAAATGTTGACCCATCGCAGACACTTTAAGTTGAGCCTGCGAACTCCGTTAGAAATCAGAGGCATCATTTTAATCAACATCCACTTTTCAATCGCAAACCTGAATATCGTTTCCTATATTTCAATTGTTTTCATCTCGAAACTGCCGTGCATCGCGAATTATATAAAATACACAAAGGACAGTTATTTACGTAATCTCAGAATACGTATTGTGTATTTGTGTATGATGAATAGCCATAGCTACAGGCGTGTATTCCATATTGGCTTCAATTGAGGACACAGCAAATTGAAGTTGATGTCACTAATACTGAAAATTGGGAAATTTTAGTAAACTTTCACACAACATAGTAATCAAATAATCATAAAAGGTTCTAATAATCAAATATTCATTGCCAAAAATACATGGTAATCAAAAACTCACCAATCAACTCCATAAAAATTAGGTTTATCAAGAAACCGCATGACTATTTCGAGTATTTAGTTGGAGGGTTATATTACTCATATGAGTCGTCTTACTCCGCGACTCATATTCAAATTCGTCATTTAGCGTGTCGGAAAGCATTTATAGTCTTATGAATATTTATCTATATCTAGCGCACGCTTAAGATTAGGGTTTTGCCGTGCAAAATTACAACGTCTTAACACAGAATTACACAATTTAGGTAAAATAGTAAAAAAAATCGCATGGATCCCCCTTTTTCTGAAATCCCTTTTTCTCTCAAACCCCTTTGTAGAAGGCTGGGTCAGTCAGTGCATTGCTATTAAATCATCGAAGGAGACAAATCAACTTCCTCATTAAGATTTCTCGATAACTCACGAACGTAACATAACGAACGCACCTTTACTTAAGCATACGAAAGAAACAAAAGGACCTTTCTTTGTAAGGTGAAGTCAGTGACAAACGAAACATAAACAAATGCCAAATACATACGAATCAGGTTTTAACGTGGATGCATCGCTGATTACTGGAAATTATTTATTTTCGGGGCAAACGTCAGTCTTTTTAAAACGTTGTTAAAGTATCACGTTGTTATCTTTTGGGCTTATTCGAGTTTGCCGAGTTGAGTTAGAGTTACAGTTTAAATTAAAATTCGATGTACAGTTTGAATTGAATTACATGTATTGAACTCAAATAATTTTAGTTTCTTTTATCGATTTAAAAATTTGACGGCAGTTACACTCAATTGCACAGAAGCTTAGCGTTTCGACAATGTCAACACCTTTTCCTAACAAAAATTAGTAAGACTGAACAAAATCGACAACTTCCGTAACACGCGATTTCATTGGTTCGATCGATAAAACAATAATTGCAAAATCTTTATTGCACGATAAGCTGTTAACATTAACTTTATTGGTTACAGCTTTGACCAACAAAGTACCCTGCAATGTTAATATCTATATGTGTAAGGTTTCATATAGATAACATATTTAACTTATGTGTTAATTAAGAAATAGATAATGGCACGCGGGTTCTATGCGAATTAGAACATGGGCAGACCTTATATTTGTCAATATTTTATACCTAGCGATAGCGAGGTATAAAATGCAGACAAATATAAGGTCTGACCATGTTCTAATTCGCATAGAGCCCAATTGCAATAATCTATTTCGATTCTAATTTACTTAACAAGAGTTTTGAATATTAGAAGCGGCTCTTAGAGAGCAATATTTGGTTTTGCACTAGAATTGAAATATGTCAGAAAACTGCATACAAAACACATCAATGGACATAGAGAAATCTATATTCATTGTTAAATCAATACAAGTGGCTCATAAGCTTGTAAATTAATACAAATAATCTGTTATAAATCATATAAAATACGGATATTTTAAAATCAAAGTGGTAATAAGTGTGAGCTGGTTGTATTTCTGGTTTATATGACTGCTTAGTTGTGTTATTTTTTAAGCAAAAAAAAAAGAAATGAAAAGGAATAAAACTCATATTTATAATTTTATTAACGTTAACAATTAAAAATTTTATATTTAAATCGTAGAGCATGATATGCAACATAGATTGGATTTCATAACAACAACACATTCGTTGCTAGGTTACGGTAATGTCAATTTCAGTTCCGAGTTGTAAATTTAGTAACTGTTGTAAATTTCTATTTCATTTTGATGTTGATTTTTGGGTGATTCATTATTTAAAACTTTATTTACACAAAATAAAATGAATATTGAATGAATAAAATGTGAAATTGAGCATTACGAATGTCCTTTTGTAAAAAAATATACGCATGTGCTAAGAATATTGTTGGAATTAGAACATAGCTTTGTTTCCAAAGCGAAAGAGGAGAGTCATATTAGAATATTACGCTTTACGACAGTTACATATTTAAAATAAGTATATGTTATCTGGATTTTGACATCTGTATATCGTAAAATATCATCCCGTGAGCCAGAATATGAAGCACAGGGGCGAGTGAGCACAGCGAACGAGCTCCAAGCTTCATATTCTGGCGAGCGGGATGATATTTTACAATATTCCAGCTTTCAAAATTCAGATAAATTGTTTATCGTCTTTTATTTCTTATTTATATACAATAGTTTATTAGGTTTTGTGTCAAATTCTCCCAAGTTTGCGCGGGAAATGAGGTTCATTCGTTTTTTCACAAAACGGGAAATGTTTTTGTACTTATTTTATGACTTCATAATATTTTTTGTCGGCCAACATTATTAAATTTAGAAATTTTTTCATTGAACCATATAAACAAATCGAAATAAAATCGGGTTTTCCATTGCAGTACCTCTTGTTGTTTACATTTGTCTTTCAGTTCCTAGGCACTTTTATGACGTCACAATGTAAACAAAATGGGGGCTCTGCTGAAGTTATCAGCGACCTAGTTTCCGTATTTTTTCGAATGTCTCGTCTGCATTTTTGTGTATTGGTTACGGTATTTTGTTTACAAAATTAAAAACGGAAAATATAATAGATTCTTTATGCAATTAAGATTTATTTCTTGCCAAACGAATAAAAGGGATATTGCTTGTCAAATATTGGGAGAATTGGCTTGATAACTCCAGGTCAACCTCTTGATAAGTTCGGGTCAACCGGATATGGCTTTTGTGGGAGGGCTCTGCAGGCTGAGATAGGCGGAGGGAAAGACGATAAAATAATATAAACAATTAACTGAACATTTCCATAATTGCTAACCTAATCATCCGCCTGTCCATTAGAAAGAGGCGTGTCTTTTGTGAAAATAGCTCACGTGGCTACGTTTCTATCGTTAAATGAACAATAATATTTTTTGTGATAATATAGGGAATTTCTGTCATACAGAAACTATTGAATGAATAAATGAACGATTTGTTTGTATTATATAGGTAGAAGTATTTTGTTTTCGGTTATTTAACCAATTGAGTCCCCAACTTTCATCCAGTATCGTAGAAGCAATGGAAAAGGGGGACATTTTTATGACGACGAGATTGGTCATTTTTAACTTTAGGGAATCGGGATGGCCCTATTTAAAGTCCTAGAATTTGGGAGGAAATATCATCGGGATTTGGGAAAGGCACAGACAAGGGATTTTATGGTGGAATTTAACGGCGGGATTTAAAATGATATGTTTCAGCTATAACACAAACTTCTTTATTCTTTTATATTTAATCATATACGTGTATCAGAATTCAATATATACACACTCCTCATACTTGCATGATGATAATTAAAGCTTGTAAGATTTGAGATCATTATTTTTGTCATAGAATATTTTAAGCAATGGCCATTTTTATATTACATACATATGTGAACTTAACGATCAGGAAAGATGTTTTGACATTGAGTTTATTGGTATTTAAAGGGATTAACGTAGTTTGTCGTTTTATTTGTTTTAGAGTGACAAAACTGAGTCTGACAAGACCAGCAGGAGTGACATTTACAGGACCTACAAACGATCCGAATAGGAATGGAGTTGTATTTTGGGAATTGTCATGGACACCAACAGCAAATGACCAAGGCAGTCACATAGTGTGTGGTATGGCTGAAGATAATAGTGGGTTTGTATTCAATTATTTCAATTTTCTAATAAAACTTCGACATAAAAGTAAAGAATACCTCAGTAACTCATAGATGCCCCAGGTTTCGTATAAAGAACAAAAATGAAATTTACTGTTCATTTATTTTCTGCATATGCGCATATCGACAATTTCCTGTCTCATCGCAGCAGATCAAACCAAAACATTATAAGGTCTATTAACCGAAAAACGTGTAAATGCTGATAGAGAACAAATAACCAAAATGGTCGTAATAGAACAGCAAAAATTCAGCTAAGGACAAAGCTATGTATAAGGAGATTTTGTAAAATTTAGATATTGCAAGTTTCAGTGAAATCAGTTTTCGGGTCAGCACTGAAGTACTGACTACTGGGTAGGAGAATACCCTCGGGGACTAACAGTCCACCAGCAGAGGCATCGGCCCGGTGGTAATAAATAATAAAATACCTATGTTACTGTTAATTTATTTTCTGCATGTGCGAATGAAGAGAGGCGCTATGTATTCTTTAACTATTTCAATTTCGAAAAATTTGAGACCAACAATCTCATATAATGGGAACATGCTGTCATATACTAAGGTTATGCTAGTTTCCTATGAAATAATTTTTGATTATGAAAGTTAACAAGCATTATTCATTTAATGTTCTAATATACTGGATTCATACTGCTAATACAGTTCCATGACGATATTATACATCTTTGTTTATTTGTTTATTATATCTCCATTTGTGTTTTCTCTGTATTGTTTTTTTATATCTAATTTTAGATTTTTTTCTTCTTTGTTTGCACCTGTATTCAAAGGCCTATGCCATAAAGTAGAGATAACAGTAAACACCTACACTTGTCAAAAATTACAATTACATGCCACAATCCACAAGGGAACTGAACTACAAAAGAAACAAAAACACGCATAACAAACCAGAGACAAACATAAATAACGATAGGACCTCGGAATAGCTTGGTACAGGCACTCTCAAACGACAGCGGTATGGATACCCAAACCTCCTCTTTCTCTCTCCCGTTTCCCTATAGAATAATAAACATACAAATTATACCCAATACCGGTAGACTAGTTACTCTATGACCAAAAAGAAAAGAATATGACAAAACGTAATTTAGAAAGATGGGTCAGAGTGATCGCCGCTAAATTGCTCAAGGAACCTAGTTTGCTAGTAAAACACTGTTGCACTACGGAAGAAAAATTAAACTCAAAACTTCTCGAAGTGTTTGGTTAAGTCATAATGTATTTTAGAAGACATCAACAATATCAGTGAGAGGCAAGTATAGGTAAAAAATCTTAAGGCTATTGGATGAAATTTAATGAAAAATGGGGAAGCCTAAAATTTTCAACTCGTTTAATTTTTTAGATATTTTCAGTATTAAAACTAAACATTTTCTTGTCGACTTTAAGTAATTTTCAACAATTTTTCCGCCCCGTTTTATGTCAAGTGGTCAAAGATACCCCGTTTCCTCCAATTACTTCGTCCGTTCAGGACTTGATTTTTGGTGTATAAAATTGGCAGTAATAAAATTTGTATTTGATATAAAATTATTTAGAAAACAACATTCTGTAGTTTAAACTTGTTTGAAAGTAAACATGAATAATCATAGCATATTTTACTAGTTTGAACTAAAATACATGGGTATTCTGAACAGTACAGGCTGAAATTTTTACTCTATTTTGATCACTATTAAGCACTTCTTGTAAAAATTCTGTCGTTTAATTTTCACCAAAAAAAAAAAATGAAAATAGAAAGAACTAGTATATGTAAGATATGTAAAATTTTAGAAAATTCGGACGTTTCATTTTTACTAAATTCAGAATAAAGTGTGTTGAACTCAATAAATTTGCTGAATAATTGCTATAAATTACAGTTTTCCAAAAAAAATCCGACTTTTAGGCCCTATCAAGTTAATTTGTAGATTCTCATCCACCTGTATCAAAAATCTGGGGCGGGTGGGAGGGTTTTATTTTTTATTTTTTACTGATTTTCACTAATTTTGATAGGAATTTAAAGGAAATTTCTGAAAAATTGAAAATAAAAAAAATTGAGCTCAGAAAAAAATGGGGCGGGTGGGGATGAGAATCTATTAATTAATTTGATGTGGCCTAATACATATTCTCATTATGTTTTTGGATAGCATTTTAAAAAATTTAAAGTTAATGCACTCATTATAAATAACTGGATGTTTTCATGACAAAATTAATATTTATTTGCTGTGTGGATAAAAAATTTACAACTTCAAAATTTGGATCATACCTATTGCAATGATTCTGTTTGTTTGTATAAGTAAAAGAAAAAGTGAAAAAATAGCGTTATCTCCCAATACCCCAAGTGTACCCCCAAACTGATTCGTTTAGAATATCACGTCGATATCCATTATTACGTAAAGAATGTAAGTTACGTCCCAGTTTTTTCATGAGTGTCAGAAATTTTGTAATTAAAATTAAAACACTGACCTTTTGTTTTGAAGAAATTTGCTAATAGAACAACATGAGCAAAAATTATTGAAAATCCATGTAAGAATTTTTGAGTTATGAGACGTCAACAGTTCTCTTAAGCGTTTTCCTTCAATTTCCATTAGCTTTTTATATGACTTAAAATATATGAAAATATAATTTGAAGTTGAAAAAATATTATACTTTGTCTATTTTTAGCATTTTAAAGTGACCTTTGACCAAGAAAACATGATCAATGTGCAAAAACTGTGTTTGAATAGATAAAACCCGAGGATAATCTGAAAATTTGACGTTCATACTCCATTAATCAGTTTCATGCATTTTAACAACATTTTAATAAATCCGAGGATGAGCCATTTGTAATAACATATTTGTGAGTCATGTAAAAATCTTAAAAGTTGACCTGGAGTTCGAAAATATTTTATCAGTTAAAAATTTGATCAAAGCAACACCTTTCTCTTTTAACCGTGTGTGGGAATCAGTGTCCTGTTTAAGCTACTAAAAGGAATCTGTTTTCATTTGACCCATAAAAAACGAATGAAATGAGTATTGTTTTCATTAATTGTGGTTATACAAATGGATATATCAATGTCATGTGTTTGTTTTGAAGAACTTTGCTAATAGAACAACATGAGCAAAAATTATTGAATTCCTCTATTGGTGTTTGTACCAGAAGGGTTGTCAAAAAGGACAGCGATAAAAGTTGTGTCTTTGTTTTCATTATGTGTCACAGCAAAATTGAAACAAAAATTACCAGTTAATAACTTACGTTGCTTTTGAAATTTGAGATATTTCAACAAACTGTCCTAGACCTCATGTGGCTTTAGTAAGTTTTAAGTCAGGCGTGGTTTCAGTGCGGTACGTGTACATTTAAGAAAAAATACAATAACAACTGAGATATCACTATAGATTTTTAGACATATTTTTAATATAAATTAGTTTTTTGCAGACACAAAAGTGGTACTAGATGTATAACATTAATGGCATGGGGTAAGTATTCATAACAAAATACTTCAGTCTTTTTCAAGTATGTATTATCTATAAATTTAAAAACAAAAATGTTTTGATGAATTCTTTACACATTATATACAATGTAATCTTGTCTGTTTGATGTATAAATAAATGAGGGTAAATAGAAGTTAAAATGCATGCATTGATACTCGCCACCGGAAGAGACATAAGTTGTCGAAATTGCCCTCTGAAAAAACTAAAAATTACAATAAATCCTATAGCAAGTTATCATTTCCACACGATGCCACCACAGGTCAGTAGTTTCGATTTTATTTGCAAAACCTTATTTTTTATAAACTTTGTTTACAACTGTTTAAGATTTTGGCCTTCCGTTCTAATCATATCGAAATGTTTTTTCTCTATTAGTTTTCATATATCTTCTGGTTTATGGTCTTCGAAATGTTCTGATGTGATCTTCACTGAAGGCACAAAAGGTGTCGGAAGTTACATAATTGAATATAGTTAAATATATAAAGACAACTTGAGAACAGTTCCATATAAAATTAAAACACTCTAGTGGCAAGTCAGTGAAATGAATTTTCTTTTCTTGGTGATTTTCCAGTGTACTTTTAAAGATGTGTGATACATAAACGGAGTTTTTCCTATTTACTGCATATTCCAGAAATTAATTACTTAGAATGTATTACAAGTGAAGGGGTGGATTTGACTGGGTAAAAATTCCCCTATCAATCTTTATAAATTATTATATATTGGAGTGTTTAGGCCAAGAGGAAATTTATAGCTTTTTTTAATTTGCAATCCCACTTAGTAAGTATAAGCAGACCAAAATTATGTTATGCTTAAACCCTTTCTGGTTTTTGAAATATTTCTACATAGAATGTTCTAGTAACAGGGGGAATAAATCACTTGTATTATTTAGAAACGGCCAGGAGTTTAAATGCTTTTATAACCAAAACGACAAACACTTTTGAAAAATTCCTTTTTGATTATAAATTTGGTCATGTATAGACATTAAGATAAGACGAAACTTTTGAAAATAAAATTTCATGTATGTGAACACGATTGTAAAATATTTTGAGTGCACTTAATATAATAAATTGTTCTATGTGTACGGATATAATTATAACGATCTAAGATACAAAATGTGCACATTATGGCCTTTCAAAAATGTCTCTTTTGTTTTTCATGGTGTTTAAAAATGTGGAAACCAAAAATAGCAACCGAAAGTTGGAAAAAACTGAAGCAGCTTCGGAAAGTGCGGTGCACATAATACGTTTAGTCCTGAGACTCACCAAATCACTTTACTGGTATCAATTTGACTATCATATCCTTTTGTCATTTGTGTCAATCATTTAATTTTTTTTTTTTTAATGACATTTTTTTTCTGTTATTTTCACAGACTTACCAGATCCATGCGCAAAAACACAGTGTCCTGGGAATCACACATGTTCTAGGATTGGCTCTACACAGAAAGTTGAATGTGTTTGTCCTCCCGGTTCAAAATCTTCAGGACAGTTATGCATAACTGGTAATGAATTTTATCATCAAATAACAAAAACAGTCTTAGTGAACCAATTGAAGCACAAAAAAACATAGCTCAAATGCATATTCTACATATTTTACTTTACCCGGGATTGAGTGTACATAGTGCTCTCTGTTGAGAAGATCTTATAGTGACATGTTTTTACTCAGTCAATGCATCAATTGTGGACTTCTTATGAATATATCTACTTTATTTCTCTGAGGTCTATCTTATGGTGGAGTATATGACTTGAATGTCGATATGCTATGCCTTTCTGACGTCTCTATCTGGTGTATGAATGTTCACATTATACATTATTTCGTTTTGAAAGTTATATTTGCGATGTTCGTATGATTCGTTGATGTTTTTTTTACCTGCCGTTTTCTCCCTTCAATTTTCGTTTCTTGTGCGGATGTTGCGATCTACATATAACGAGAAATATTTCATAATGGACTTTAATTCCTCTGTACAAAAACAGCAAATGATATGTCATCTCAAGTTAGTAATTTAGTAACGGTTTGTTTTATATGAAGGCTCAGAATTACAAAGCACTTTTACAGAGTTTATATACTTTGAATGTGTATATTTTCTTTCAAAAATAATCTCCTGCCAGTTTCTGTTTCAAAACTAATTTTTTTTTTCTTGGAATGACATTCCGAGTGCACTATATACCGTATTGATTGTGTTTCTTTTATACAGACATATCTTTTCATTCACCATAAGGGTTTTTGCAACATAAATACAATTTTTTTATCACATAAGTGTAATGTAACTTTGACAATGTTGGAATTACTTTCTAAACAAAAATGGTTCAGATTCTTCAGTTTTAAAATTCCCATTGCGTTCATGTCGTTGATTAATGTTATTTACTTCCATTAATGTACCCATTACATAATTTAAGAATTTCAAACTTCAAATGTTTTTTTAAATGTTAAGCAATCGAAATGCATATAATTGTTTGACATTCCCCGACTTAAATAGTATTTGAAAACTTGCAATATCAAACTTAAAGACATTTTTGTTAAACCCTAAGGAGTATCTCCTCTTGCATAGCTCTGTCCTTAGCTGATTTTGGTTTTCATTTTTATATCCTATTGGTAGTTTGTTCTCTGTCAGCTTAAACACATAATATTCAAATGTTTTGATCTGCGCTGAAGCGAGAAAAAGTTGTCGAAATGCGAATATGCAGAAAATAACTTCACAGTAACGTCGGTATTTTATATTTTTTACGAAAGGATACGGAGTAAATGAACATGAAACCATGACACATATGTAAACTCCAACTGCAATAATTTAAATGAGCTGTATGGCCATTTCGGAAATGTATTCCTCATCAGCAGCACTAGAACCTAAACAAGGGAAATCCTTAATTTCAAAAATATTTAAAATGCATAAAACCAAACGAAATCCGAATAATCAGTAATATAAAATATATCTAAGGACAACACTACGATGGGAGTTAATCCTAAGGTTTTAGAATTTACATAAATTTAGATAATAGTAATTGAACAAAGTGTACACATGAGATATTATCTCATGTACGAGTACACCATATCTAAGAAAAATATATTTCTCAATCTAAAAATGAATTCATCATGGTTAGCCAAGAGGCGAGACATAATTATATAGTTATCAAAGTCTAATTATAAAGGCACATGTAGATATTTGTAGGTGGAATATTTTGTGGTTTCAGATGTTACAACACTGACAATTCACAACTGGCAGGGCCAATATTTGTAGGTGGAATATTTTGTGGTTTCAGATGTTACAACACTGACAATTCACAACTGGCAGGGCCAATATTAGTAGGTGGAATATTTTGTGGTTCAGATGTTACAACACTGACAATTCACAACTGGCAGGGCCAATATTTGTAGGTGGAATATTTTGTGGTTCAGATGTTACAACACTGACAATTCACAACTGGCAGGGCCAATATTTGTAGGTGGAATATTTTGTGGTTTCTGACAATTTACAACTGGCAGGGCCAATATTTGTAGCTACTTATATGATTTATTTTTTGTAGAAATTGATGAGTGTAAAAATTCTCCTTGTCAACATGGAGGTTCATGTACTGACAAACTTATAGGGTTTGACTGTCACTGTCACCTGGAATACACTGGACAGAAATGTGAAACAGGTATAATTAATATATAATTTTCTCCTTGTCATCACGGAGCTTCATGTACTGACAAACTTATAGGGTTTGACTGTCATTGTCTCCTTGGATTTAAGGAACAGGAATGTGAAATAATTCCTGTTGAAACATTCCTGAATATATATGTTCTACTTCCTTTAAAACACATTTTAGTAATACAAAACAAAAGAAGTCAATTAATTAAATCCAAGTGTAATTATCATCATTGTCCGTTCTAGACATCAATTTTAATATTACGAATGGTAAATTAGATACTAAAATTTATGATAAAATGGACGATTTTTCTTATCCCATAGTTAATTATCCATTCCTGGATGGCGATGTTCCATAAGCGCCATCATATGGCGTTTACATATCTCAACTTGTTCGATTTGCTCGAGTATGTAATAACGTTTTCGATTTTAATGAATGGAATCTTTTCATAACTAAAAACTGTTACATCAGGGTTTTCGTTATCATAAACTTGTTAAAACCTTTACTAAATTTTATCATCGATATAAAGACTTAGTTCATAAATACAATGCAGTCTGTAAACATCTAATCAAGACTGGTATTTTACATCCCTTATTTTACGGTAATGTTTTAAATAGGAGTAAAAATACTTAAACTCGCCTAACAAACTTATAAAACCTTTAAATCGTCTAATTCATAAGGGTTATAATTACGGTATTGTCGTTAAGTCATTACGTATATGGCCTTCTTTGGTATTAACATTGATTTTTGATAGGGTCTTTGCACCTTAACTGAACACATTCTAAATTTCTAAAATCAGTATTGCATGGGCACGGGTTATGTATTCTGGTATATGCATGAAATCATTATGCTAAACTCCTCACGGGAAGGGATCTTGGTGGAAGCTGTATACTGAGGGTACATAATTTTATTTGTTAGTTGGTAATGGGTCTGGAGCTTGTATGTCAGTTAACTGGTAGTAGTCTTTTGTGATTTCATGTTTATGTCCTTATATTTAGTTCTTTCAGTTTCATTTTTCACAATTGACTCGTCTTGTTGCTAACTGAATTTTACTGTTGTTACGATTGTTTTTTTTTATTTATCGCATTTGCTATAGGGGAAGGTTTGGGCCCAACAAAACTGGTTTAACCCCGCCTTAGCAGCTTTGCACCTGTCCTAAGTCACGAAATTTATTAAGCCTTTGTGTGTCTTGTCTGTTTTCTACTTAGTTTACTTTATGTCTATAGGAGTCTAGGATGGTGTTTATTTCGCTGAACTTGATTACTCTTTATTTAGGGGCCGACTCCGACCTGCCGTTTGGTGTGGGGTTTCCTCACCGTTCATTGAAGATCTTATGATGGCTTTGAGTTGTTATTACTCCCCTTGGGGTCGTTGTCTCTTTAACACATTCCCCGTTTCCCTTCTTTTTTTCTATTATTAATATATAATTACCAAAACAGAGTTTCGCCTTGTCAACATGAAGGTTCATATCCTGACAAACTTATAGGGTTTGACTAGCTGTCATTGTCAATTGGGATACACGGGAAAGAAATGTGAAAAGAGTATTATTTATTTATAATTACCCAATGGGGAAATAAAAAAGTGACTTCTTTGATAGAGCCCGGTTGATTATGAATAGGCTACTTAAACAAGGGTATGTTACCCAAAACTTTAAGTCATCCCTCCACAGTTTTTACGGTGGACACCACCATCTTGTGGACTGCTATGGGATATTTGTTTCCCAGATTACATCAAATTTTTCCCTTAAAAACTTAATTGTTGACCTTACTACCGGATTTGACATGTTCAACACGGCGGGTGTCTTATAAGAAGCAAGATATGCTTACTCTACCGGTGCACCTGATCTGTTGTTCATCTTTGTGTGCGTGTGTCTTCGATTATCTTTTCTGTGCCGTAATGGTATTGTTTATCTGTTTCTTTGTGGTTTCCGATTTTGCCATTGTTCTTGGATTATTCGTTTGCATTGACGGTTCGGTACTCACCTACTTTACTGAACGGAATTTTCAAGAACCGAATTCCAAGAAGCAAATAGAAAAAGCAGGTGTCAAACCACCGGAATAATTAACGACCGCAAGTGTTCTCACTTGGCATAGGCAATCCAAAAGTAATATATGAAATACCAAAATAGTGCTTCCGTGAATGAAACATTATCTTAAGGTGTTGATATAAAAACTATTCGTTTCTAAATTGTAAAATATATTACTTTTGGTTGAGATAACAAAATTGAACTTCACTACCCATAATTGGTGAATAAAAGGATATGGAGTAAATGCACATGAGACTAATTCTCTACAAATACATGGTAAACAACAATCAAAGGAACAACGCTTCAATTGTTGTTCTTCATCTTAAACCATAAACCGGTTTAACCCTACCACTGGCTTTTGCTAGTGCCGGTACCAAGTCCGGCTGTCCCGAAATCCTATCGTTGTTTACGTTTGTCTTTTGTATTTTTATTGTGGGTTTTTCTTGTGCAGTTCTTTGTTACTTTGTGGCCTTGTAGGTGTATCCTGTTTTCTTTTTTATTCTATTTTTCACTAGAATTATTAGACTTTGTAAAATTACAAAATAAATGCACGAACAAAATCTCTTCAATATTCAACCATATGTTTGATGTTTTATCTTATCAACATAAGATAAACAATGTCAAAGAAGTATAAAGAAAGTGAACCGAAGACAGCAACAAAAAAATGACTATAAATTGAAGGATCTACTATATACTTCAACATCGGAGGTCCAAGAGTACAAAGGACATCAATATTTATCAGTGAGAATCTTACTCTTACTCAACATAAACAGTAAAGCATTAGAAGTTGAAAACCAAAAAAAAAAAAAAAAAATAAATAAATAAATAAAATAAAACTGATAAAAAAAAAAACAAAAAACTCCTCAAGCATTTTAACAGGAAATCCAACAATACACTTCACCAAAAGCATAAGGAAAATCAATTGCAAGCCATAAAGTTCACAGATCACTGAAAACTAAGAAGTTTATAATAAATCATAACTGAATCATTTTAAGTTGCAACATGGAACGAAGGGTTAAGGGTTACAGCTAATATTTCAGTATCATTATAAATAAGGGGCTGCACAAAGTACAACATGATACAATCAAGCTTAGGAACATTTATAAGGCGGAAATATACACAAATATTGACACGAAATTACTGTTGACATAGTTAAACAAAAACTAAGCAGGACTCGGAAACAGTAAGAGTAATTACTTTTTATAGAAGGCGATTTCCTCCATTTTGCTCCAATTCTATTTCCAAACTGTATGCTTCCAAAGGAACAAATCCCATTTGAAACTGAACTTGATAATAAGATCAAAAATGAATAGAAATTATTATGTAGTTTTAAAGTTTTGGATAACTAGCAAATAGAAGTTTGAAGTCCCCATGTAATGTGATGGACTATACCATGTTTCATTTTTCCAACATATTTGTTTAAGGTGTGTCTTAAATTATACATAAAATGACAAGATGGATGAAAGACTGCAATCAGGTACCTTCATTTAAGAACATGAAGAAAAAGCTTTATTTCATTTCATTTTTCAAAAAACAATATTGTGTCTTTATAACACTATATTGAGTTACTGATTAATTAATGATTGGCTAAAAAAACGTCGTTTTTATGTAGATTTTGTTAAAACATTGCAAATATATATATACCGTAAATTGCGGATAAAATAACATGCTGTTACAAAACACTATCAATCTATCTGATATTCTGGAATTGTGAGAAAGGTAATTTTCGGTATCTCTGTTTCCATATGATCAACTGACAAAAAGCACTCTATAATAGCTGTAGTTAGCATAACAAGTTAGTTAAATGTCTAGTTGTAGCTATAACCACTACAACCAGGAAAGTATCCACAACCACAAAACCAATAACAACAACAGTATCCACAAAACCAGTAACAACAACAGTATCCACAAAACCAGTAACAACAACAGTATCTACAAAACCAGCAGCAACAACAGTATCCACAAAACCAGTGCAGAAAACAGTCATACCCACAACACAAATGAAAAGTACGACTACAACGACTCGGGCAATGAAGAGTAAAGCAGCAATCATCAAAGTGCAAACAAAATCAGTTGCTACTGCTGTTAAGCTTATACAGTCGACACGACCTTCAAACTATTCACAAGCAATGTCTACTACAATGATACCAGGAAGACGAATGACAACATTAGCGGCAAATACGGCAAACCAGAACGGCGTAACACAGTCACGACCACCAGCTAAACACACGACTAAAAGTTTTCTTAATTTAGCAAAGTCTTCTGCAAAGCAGTTAATCACTACACCAGCTGGTAAGTATTAATTGAATATATTAAATTTCTAAATAACAATTGAACAATGAAGGATTCAGAAGTTGTTGCTAATGCAAAGTATTCATTTTTTTTTTAAATTAACAAAGAAGGGATATGGAGTAAATGCAAATGAGACAAAGTCTCAACAAATACCTGGTAAATCTAAGCAATGGAACAACGCTTTTATTGTTCTTCTTCATCTTGAAGTCACCATGAGGCTTTCCAACAATGAGCCTTACTCATACCTCATAGTAAGTTCATTACGGTCCAAAGCACGGATGTGAGCGGAAGTCATTGCTATGTGTCGAGCAACGCTACATCCGTGACCTTATCCATGAATGCGGGATCGTCAACAAACATAAAATTATCTGGCAAAGTGTTCTTACAATTGCTGTCATCCGTTGCCCAACAAAAACACTAATAGAGTACGATCATAACATTTAAACAACCACAGGGCATTCGTCGAGCCAAGCATAAGAAAACGTGGCATAATCATTAGATGTGGGCACAATAAACGGATGATCAGAATAACAATTTGAAATAACAAAAAATGAAAAAGCAAAAATTTGTAATTATGAAAGTGCTTCCACATGAGAAATTCTCTAAGGAATCAGTACATCATAACTTAAATGTATATAGAGATTTTCGTCCTAAGTAACTAATATTGTGATTCTTTGAAATCTGCCTTCATTTCGCAGAACTGTAATTGCACAATAATTAATGTTTCTCATAATATATCACATCAGTCTTAAAGATGGTTAAACACATCATCTTTTTGTGAAAATTATAGAAAAAGATTACACAATTTGATATAAATGAGGCGGTGTAATAATTTGTAGTCTTTTAAATGTTACATAGACATGCTTTGGTTTCTGGAATTCCTGTTTAAAAACGTATGCTAAATATATTCAGCCTTGTATATCCATTGCGGGTAAAAATGCCATTTCTTTTGACATATTCATCATTTGCGATAAATACTTCAGAACAATGATAATCTATTTAATATCAAAAACAATTAAGGAAATAATACCGAATTTATCGTGACTTTAGTTTCTGCATATGCGCAAATTACAATCTTTTTATTATTGGTTTATTTTTCTTTACAGGAAACACAACAAATAAACTGCCAATTAAGCAACACCTGAGAGCATCAGAGAATAATTGTTTTAAATCTAAACCAGTTGTTTTGTTCATAACATTTTTATCAATTTTATTGGCAGCTTTAGCAGGTGGAGCAGGGACATTGGTATATATTTTAATAAAGATGAAGAATTCAATGAAAGCATTGGATAATTCATCTGAGAGCTTTGACATAAGTTCAGAAAAATGATGTTGTCTTCATGTTGAATATAATGTTTAATAACATTTTTCATCTGAGAGTTAATCAAGATAATGTGCAATCTTGTATTTGAGAGAATCTACAGAAACCAACTGAAAATTTCACCAACCCTACCACTTTCTGTCAATAGCTAGAATTTATACTGTAAAGAAAAAACACAGTACGTGAATGTAACCCTATATCATGATTCTTCCTAAATAACATGTCAATGTTCCTTTCTTTATTGATTTAACATAAGGATAAGAGTATTTTGTTGTGTTATCATATTTTTTTTTAATTTTGATGTTGTTAATTTTAGTATAGACCTCACAAACCCCTAAAATTATTTAGAATAAGAGGCAAACGTTATCGTTTTTATAAACAAACAAGTAAAAATTCTTGTGGAACTGCGATAAAAGGTAAAACAATAAATATATACACATGTCAAAACGTAAAACTAATTCATTGACATTCATGTCTTCAAAGGGCCGTGGAAAAGAAACCAAAATACTTCAAAATCTGCTTACAATGTTCTGATCGATACTGAAAAAGTGGTTTCTTGTGCCAACTGTTTTCATTTCTTCAATTTTAGTTTATAAGTTCAGATTAATGTTCAAACATTACATTCATGTACACATCTAAATATAAATATTTATTTGAATGAAACATATGTTGGGAAATGAAGTACCAAGTCTTTGTTGATCAGTAAGCCTGTGATTACCAGAATGTATGGCACAAGCAATTTTAAAGTATATATACAGGATACGTCATTATTACATTAGGTATAAGAAATAATTTGACAATAGTTATATTTGTAATGGGATCAAGACCATAGCTTTTATCTTATATACAATACAATGTTTGATTCAATGTTCGACCTCATTTACAAATGCTTCAAAGTAAGTATTCTTAAGAATTATAAATTTATCAGTTTAAATAGTGCAAGAAACAAGATTGACAATTACTTCGTACAATATAGTATAGCATATTTTCAATATTGATATCATCTGATCCAACCATTCGAGTTACTTTGCTTTCCGTATTTTACATTGAACTAAAAAAACCTTTGTACAATACAAAGAAAAAAATGTAAACGACACAAGCACACCGTAAAGGTGATTCAAATAACGTCTGCTACAATCTACAGAAAAAAAAAACATGGAAGGTTAATGACTGAGTGACTTACACCTTCATTGGGTTGTAAAGGGTGATAAAATAGAGAACTTGAATTAAACTATAAAATTTCAAAGTACATAATACAGGGTAAGCTAACCTTACTTTGATTTCGACTCTTCTACGCCTACGCAATGACTATTTTTTACTTTTAAAGCTTGGGTGATAAAATCATTGCTAAACTGCAAGTGCAGATGCGAGGAATTTGCAATCCCTTGGAAACTGATATCAAAAGGAGAGAGTGATAACTAAAAAAGAATCTTTTGATAACTGATTCATTGGAGAATTTCGAAGAAAATCTAATAAAATTTAAGTGTTATTCTTTTAAATTTTCTTAACATTTGTATAGAATGTAATTGTTTTAGAAAAAATAATTCATGAAATAAAGTAAGTCAGCCCATAATATAATAGTCCAAAGATAATGTAAACATCGGAAACACAAAGAGGTAAAGGCATCATATAAGTATGTCACATAAAAGGAAAATAGGCAAACAAATACTGATGAACAACAATGGCATAATTAAAATTAGGTGAATAAGTAAAGTAAGCATTTCCTATCTCTTAAAAGACTTCCGCCATGAACGTTTCAATTGTGGTAATGAAATCAAACCCAGTAGAAGAAAACCAAGTTATTATTGTAGTCATTTTGAAACAGATATCCCATAGCGGTCCACAGGTTCGTGATGTCGACCGCAAAACATCAGCAGTAATTACTTAAGTAACAGGTAACATCCCCTTGTAAAACTAACCTATTTTTAACAACATAGCTCTTTCACGGTCGCTGTATCGACCAGTGAATAAGTATGGAGATGTCTACTCGATTTGCTGGCACTGTTAGAATGTTCAAACAGAAAGGAGGGAAGTTGACTATTAGAAAACTGGAAGTCATTGCAATTGCCATATAGATTAAAAAAAACACAATCATAGCTTCCAAATTCTAAATAGGTATTACACAACACAAAAACAACACAAAACATCTCTAAATCTGTATAACGCATGTATTACACAAAAGGTACCAACAACAACAAAAAACAGCCCCATAAATGGTTATCAGGTATTTAACAGGAAAAGAGAATCACAGATCTAGAATATTTTATAAGATATAACATAAAAATCACAGCTGGAAATTTTTATCACTTTTATAACAACAGAGAAAACGACTGAAACAACAAAGAATCACACCTCCGAAAAATGTTATCATAGAGATTCCAATAGAAACAAAAAAAATCCTAAATGTGTGCTTTGATTAAAACAAAATAGCAAACAATAGAAACGTAGAAAGATCGCAGATTAGAGAATGGGCGTAACAGTTATTACACAATCGCAAACAAAATAAACAACAAATTAATACAGGTCGAAAAATAGAAAGTTATGGTAACTACAAGACAACAAACAGCAGAAACATCCGAAAAGGGACATGACAGTTATAACACAATAGTGAAAAACCATCAATAGATATCTCACAAAAGAAAACAGGAAAACCAATGAAATTTACATATTTCAAGATTCCTTTTTTGTTGTTTTGTTTTTATTCAGATTACAAAAAATGCGCATGCTTTCTAGACAAAATTTTGATACCGCTCTATTTTTTTTTAGATATGCACGCTGATACGTTTTTATGTTTCTTACTTTTCTGTTTTATCCATTCATTAATATTTTTAATTGCACCTATGGAGCTATGTCAAGTATACGATGTTGTGTCGACATCGTCAATATTGTCGACATCGATTGATTAAGGAGGCATTCATGTTAATGAAACACCCTGTTGTTGTCGTTATCTGCACAACTTTGTCATAATCAATTCTTCTACTTACAAGTCCACATCGCCATATTGACAATATTGGAACGACAATGTCAACATCGTTTCTACCTCTTACAAGTTGTCAACATCGCCGACATTGTCGATATCGCAATGATGACCATATCGGTAGGACATTGTCTACATCGTTTCTAATTCTTACATGTTGTCGACATCGCCGATATTGTCGACATTGTCTACATCGTTTCTACCTCTAACATGTTGTCAACATCGCCGACATTGTAGACATCCTAATGTTAACGATATAGATACAACATTGTCTACATCGTTAATGCTTCTTACATGTTGTCAACATCGCCGACATTGTTGACATCACAATGTTGACAATATCGGTACGTCATTGTCTACATCGTTTCTACTTATTACATGTCGACATCGCTTCTCCCTCTTACGTGTTGTCGACATCGCCGACATTGTCGGCATTGCAATTTTGACGATATCGGGACTACATTGTCTACATCATTTCTAACCCTTTAACATGTTGTAAACATCGCCGATATTGTTGACATCGCAATGTTGGTGATATGGGGACGATATTGACGGAATCGTTTCTTCCTCTTATATGATGTTTACATGATAGACAAGGCAATGTTGACGATATCGGCACATTATTGACAGCTTTACTTTCGCTCGCATTTTGCCAACATCGCCGATATCGTTGTATTGGCGATATCGGTGCTAGATTGCTTACTTGTTAATTCTGCCTATATTGTGTTAACATCGTCCTGTCATTTTATGGTTCTGTAAAAGACTGCACCAGACTGTAACAGCAATTTCTATATATTGGCACTGCAGAAATCTGATAGCCATTATTGTTCTAGGAAACTCCGAAAAGTTTTTTAATTTTTTCAAGATATCTTAAGAAAATATTATAATATTTATGCAATTTAAGTGATATGTTCAAGAAAATAATTAAAATATTTAGCTACCTTCGATTAACTATAAAAAGGCGAAGTTGACGAATGAAGAAAGATATATTGACGACTTTTTACAATTGCGATGTCGTCGATGTTGACAAAGTTGACATCTATAAAGGACAATGTCGTCAAAGACAGAACGACATCGTGACGACATCGCCTGCATCGCGATGTCGACAATGTTGACGTTGATAAATGACGATGTAGGCAATAGAGGAACGACATCGTGACTACATTGACGACATTGCCGACATAGCTATGTGAACGGTTTTTACATTGATAAAGATCGATGTTGTCAATTACAAAACGACATCGTGACGACATTGCGATGTCGACGATGTTGGCGTTGATAAAAACGATGTTACGACATCGTCACGACATTGCCGGCAGTGCAATGTCGACAACTTCATAACGACATCAACAACTGGGCATCAATGCACCTATGAACCTCAATATTTTCTTTGATTATTTCATTTGACATATCTCTAGTAGAATTCTGAAAAAAAATCAGTAATTCCTGTATATTTTGTCAAAATTTGTTCAAGGATAAACTTTGCTTAAAATTTCAGAGGAGTTATGGAGTTCATTTTAATCACGTATATCTCAACAACGAGAAAAGATTCAAACTTTAAACTTTAAACATATTTTTTTATGTTTATTAAGCTTTCCAGCAAAAGATAACATTTATATAAAATCCTAGTTATTTTCAAATTGATCAACAAGCATCATTGAACAAGTACTTTAATCAGAAGTGATTCATCCAGAAATAGTTGCTGAATAGGATTCTAAAAATGCATAAAATAATAGGTGTATGAGAATATCAGACTATTCACAAAAAATCGAAATTCTGGTTGAATTATAGATATTGAATTGTTGCTAATTTAATGACGTTATTTTTAAATTCCAATTTTTTTTCGATGGTTTCAGGAAGTTTTAAAAGTTGATACAGGGTTCCTAAATTAAAAGAAAAAAGCTTCTTTATAAACTGTACATAGTCATACCTACTATTCCACTTTAAAATCAAAATCATAACATAAGACATGGATTTAACTTAGCACTGAGTGCATTGTAACTCGAAATACTATTTTGCCCATTTTTTAATCCTTGTCTGTCAAAGTATATCCAGTATCCCCGGGTGACCGGTTTTGACGCATTTAAGGATATTTTCTGCTTAAGTGTAATTTTTATTAACACTGGTTGTGTTATATGCCGTTTTCTTGTTAAAATACAACATTATTAATCGATAAGTATCCAAACGTTGAGGTGTTCCATGCAAAAAGAAAAAAATACAGACCATTTTACGATTCATACCGAATCCTGATCACCTCCACCAAAAGGACTTGAAATGACGCACTTAGGAAAATCCTGTAGCAACTCTTTCTCTCTTTGAAATTTGATAAACTATATAGACTCTCCTAAAATCTGATGACCAATAGCTATAACTGCATATAAATATTTACGATCGTGATAAATCTTTTTCTGTTTCAAAACTTTCAATCATAGTGCCGTTTTCCCCCAACTTACCAAATATTGTTTATCGCGAGTAGGTAATCAGTCAGATCGAACATTTCAAATTGGGGTTGGAGTCTTTAGGAGAATTTATTTTTTCATTGCTTCTCTGCGTTTCATGACCGCTATCGTTCAGAAATATTGTACAATAGTTGAAATACAAATATTTCTTACTACTTAAGGTACAGAATCAGAAGCCTGAACATGTACGTACCAAACATGGCACAGAAACTTGCAGTTTTTTTTTTGTAAACAAATATATAAGAGAAGACTCTACTTCTAGATTAAAATCCTCTCTCATACTCGACGAGTTTCGATGAAACGTCTTTGAATTTCGAAAAACATATCAATGAGAGCAGCGGAGCCAATTTGGTTTGTCTGTTTACACCCAAATGGATATTTACTCAATGTTTTACGGGTAGTGGGTTTTGGTGTTAAGGAAAATCGTGCTTTTTGTATGCAATTTAGTAAAGTCACATATCTGCTATTTTGACAGGCCTTAGGGATCATTTAACTTTTGCAATCTACTTACAATTAGATATCAATGAAAATAAAATCATTAATGACGTCATTACTAACGTAGAAGAAATGTACGTCACAAATACAATCTGATGCGTCATTTCTGGTCCGCGTCAAAACAGGTCACCGGGCGATACCTATATTGTAGGGTTTCACTAATTAAAGGCAAGGGAAGATTGCAATATATGTTTCGTATATCGGTTCTTTAGATGCATATGCGTCCCAAAAGAATTTTTGATGTCGTCCTTATTTTTCATTTATATGCACGAACGAGACGTTAATTTGGAATAGTCCATATACATAGCAAGATTCAGCTGAAATGTTAGTCTTTTGTTTTACCTAAATGCAATTGAATAAAAAATTCTAAATTTTACATAAGTACATTAGTACAAATGAGAAAAATGTGTAAATTTTAACAAAATTATCATAATGATATCATAAACGTTAAATGTTTCTTTAAGCAAAAAAAAGGTTCTAAGTTCAACAACACTGTGTTAATACAAAGCAAAATACTTGGCTTAGTTTTGTGAAATTACCTTTGCATACTACATAAAAAATACACAGATTTACCAAAACTACATTTACCCAATCATTCAATTCTTCTCATGTACACATTTCTAATATATTCAAACTCATAAAATTCACTCTCTTTCATACACCAAACTGTAATATGACTTAAGTGCCTCACGAAAGCTGTCCGCTGTGCTCTTTTTTATATCGCACAAGTATATATTTTTAATTGTTGTGTCATGTCCGCTTTGATTCAGGAATACATGCACTGCCTCCACTATCCACTCCGTGACTTCTTTTACAGGGTACCCAGAATGACCCGTGTACAATGCAGGTATAGCAAAACTGTTAAATCTCTTCCGGCCTGTAAGTTCTAACGATTTCTTTACAACGTTCATTAGAGACGTCTTTGCCTCATCTTGTTTGTTTTTCCACTGTGAGCCGCCAACATGCGCCACCATCTTACATTTCAGCTTTCCAGCCTTGCTACAAAATACTTCATCATCATCCAATGCATTGTTTGGTTTTCCTTTAAGAAATTCATTGCATTCTTCTTGGATCTCCTTGCCACCTATTAATTTAATAATAATATTTATTAATATACATACGAGTAACAGACCTAAACTTTAAAAAGGTATATGTCTGATGTGTCATGTGTGTATGATTATAAGTAATATTTGTATTTCATATCCTTACTTTTACTTTTACTGAAATTAGTATAAATAAGAATAATTTATAAGGTTGAAAAATTCGAAATGTAAGTGAAGTTTGAATCTGTTTTTTTTTTTCGCTAAATGTATATGTGTACGTGCGTTCCAACTGACCATTGTTTGGTATTCCTATTTAAAAGAACCTTTATTGAAAAGTACACTGAAACGGAAAACTACTGAGAGTACATAACACAGGCATGTATTGCCTGATGAAATACTTTTATTGCTGCCAGAGCATGATTAGTTTGATGACAATTTATAGTTATATCTTTTTTAAACTTGAACACTTCTTTTGTGTAACTCTTTAAATTGTATTGGAACGACTTTTTTATATGATGTAAAAAATTGGTTTTCAATTAGATATATTTATGAAACAACACCAACAAAATACTTTTTGGAGTACATTATATTCTAACCTTTTGAAACAAGATCACTACCAACTCCGGCACTGAGTGATAGGTTTCTGCTGGAACTGCATACAATAACGTCGTTATCTAGTTCTGTTATATCCCCACATATTGTTGTAATTGTCTGACCTGTTTTAGTACTGAAGTGTGTGGTACCACGAATTTTCCTATCTGGATATTTCTGGAAAATTTTCACGTGTTCTTCAATTGCTTTTGCATTTGCTTTTGGTATTGCAAATATGACTACTTTGTTACTTCCAGTTTTAACTTGAACATTCCCACCCTTCTTTTTCTTAATATCGTCGATTTCTTCATTCCATTGCTTCACATCAGATTGTGGATTCATATCTACTTCGACCTCGACAACAGAATCCTCGACTATATCTGCTGCCTTTTTGGCGGTAGTTACGGACAGAGAATGAACGACAAGTTTGCTGTTATCTTTTACCTCCCAGGCACCAACAATACCTTGATCATGTAGTAACATTTCGAGTTCTGCTTGTACGCTCGGTGTTTGAAGGAACTGAATTTTTTCAGTTGAAAATCCAGGAATGAGTACTGAACCAACTTTACTTAACACATCAGCCATTTTTTCCTTTGCTTCTGCAACAATTCCGGCTGTGCCATAAAATTCTATTACACCACTACTTTTATTGGGCACAATCTTAATATCTTTGTATATCTTGTTGATATCGTCTAGCACTTTACCGTCTGTAAGCAACTGTAGTTCAAAGTTTTCTAGTCTTTCCTGCACTGTAACGTCAGCCGTTATTAAGAGAACCTCGTTGGTTACCTCACCTAAAGGAATTTTATATCCAACTATAATAAAACACAGTGTAGATTTATCCCCACAGATCAGCACACGTTTGTCATCATTGATTTGTATTTTATGAAGACGTCTTTCCAGAACATCCCATTCCCCCGGTTTTATCTTCTGCTCTGCTACATGTAACGTAGTGAAGTATTTTTGAACTTCCCTCTCAACACACCGTGTCCAGCGCCTGGCCTTCATTTTGTAGTCCCTTGTTTCTGGTGTCAGGCAACAAGTGATCGTCAATGAGTTCGCATCATTTTCAGCAGACGACCAATCTATTTCAGCATCAAGAAGACGCATTTGACTGTCTAATACTTCTCTGCTAGCCGATGAGTTGAGGAGAAACCGTATTTTATTACAATCTAATTCCGTTATCTTAACAGGACACGGAGTTGGTATAGCCTCCTTTTCTTTGATCTCAACTGTTATGGTGCTTCCGTCTAAGATATGCTTCCTTTTGCACATTTCTTTAGCAACTGGAATGTAACATCATTAAAATAATACTTCTTCACGTCAAGAAAAAAAACATATTAGATAGTTATTTTGCAGTAAAAAGCTCTTCACTGTTAAACATACGCTTGCTAAGAAACGTCTTTGTAGAAAATTACTGAATATACAATACAAGAGAGAACAACAGTGTCTGTGAAAAATAAGCAATATGCTTAGGAATATTAAGACAGTATTGATTAGAAAATGGGAAACTTATAATAAAAAAAATATTAAAGCGTTTGACAAACATGAATTGCATTTATTGGCTGTAAGGTAACAAACTCTCTCCAAAACAGACTAACATACTGGTCACTTTGCGGTCATCAACAAAATTCATGTTGTTAGCGTTCTGCACTTACCTTGCGTACTCGAAAAGGTTACAATGGACAATCCTTCGACCTTGTTCATTTGTACATCAAGTACTGCATTCACATCACAAGTCGTCTCGTTGAAATACTGCTTGATTGTCTCTTCTGTAGTACTGTCTGATAAACCACTGACAATAATGCTATCAGGCTCCTCAGTATCTACATAGTCACTCCCTGTAATGGCGAAATTTAAACATTATCTCATACGGATCATCATTTTCATTGCTTAATATATGTGTCTCCTTTTAATGACCGTTAAACTACTTATTCAACTTGATCATTAAGATATGAATTTAAATAAGACAAAAGAAAACATTGGGTAAAATCAAACGGGGTGTAAACTAATAGGAAAATAAATAAGGAATTCATATGTACCATTCAGCATCCAGATCACACATAGAATCCAAAATCGTCATCATCACAAACTTTTTTTAATATGTTTCAAATATACTAGTATTCGATGATTATAATGTAGGATTACTTTTGGTTTTTTTTTAGAAGGTGGGGAAATTTTCGTTTACATATACAAGCACATTTACTAACACACGCTCAGATGATACCTTACTGTTTCGCTGACGGACGAATATACTACACTTAAGAGATAGGTACAATTTAAGATATGGTACTTAACAAACTTACACAAACATGCACACACTCACATACACACACATTAGCAGTAAGAGCCTTTCATTTTTACCTTAATGTTCAAACACCAACTTAGAGATAATGAAATTGCACCTAACAAAGATTGCAATCCTCCCGCTACCCTTTTTTTGGTCACCCACCCCCTTTCCAGTTTAAAAAAATACATAAACTAAGTTTCTTTCTATTGAAACAATCATTGTAGCGTCAACTGGTTTATTGGTACCCAGACCTCCAATATCCAAACATGTTTTACCTGTAAAAATCGTGCCAAATCCTGAACATTATCAGAAACGAAGGTAATGTGTTTCTTTGTCTCTTAGTGTTGCCTTTGTCCATGGACTGTTCGTTCTTTTGACTGACGGTTCAGTTTTCACTTACTATAAAACACAATTCTGAAATTTTTAAATACTTTAGTACAGAAGTCTTTTTGAGAGTTTTGTACCTGTCATAGATTCAGAGCTATCAAGGAGCATAGACCACTTTCTTACTTCTTTTTATGAATGAATTGCGCCGGTTGACCTGGGGTCAATCGGCGCAAATTGCGTCACAAAACATTGTGACGTTGAAAAATCTATATTGTGACGTCAAAATTTTCCGGGAAAATTCACCTACTGGAAAGTAGTCTATTACAAACGCACGTACGTACATACGGACGTAATGCATTACATAATTCCCTGCTTAGCGGGGGGATAGTTATAATCAATTATCAGTATATCTTAACCAGAAAGTTATTTCATTTTATGTCGGAAACAACAGTGATCCCATCAGTTCCTGTTTGACACAGAAAACAATTATATGGGTTTATTTTTTAACATTTTTGTAATCCAAATATCAATAAATATCCAAAATATAACAGGCATTTCAGAAAATTTATTAAATTTGAATTGAATGTTTTTGGAATCCAGTTGAAAAGAATGTCTGTTCTAATCAAAATAAATTTTCAAAAGAATGGCGTCTAATTTGGAGTTCCAAAAAGAAAAAATAATAAATGCTCTTTGACATTTTCCGTAAATTTGCAAAAATTGGAATCAAATATTTTTGAAATCCAAGTGGTGAACATTTTTCTTCTAATCAAAACAAATTCTAAAAGTATGGTTTCAAGGTAGAATTCCGAAAAATAATTTGTCTTAGGGAATTTTAGAAAATTTACCAATATTGGAAACCCATGAAAATGTTTATTTTTCCTGAAACAAAATCAAAAAGTATGGTTGCTAAGTAGAACTAAAAAAGTGGTCTTTGAGAATTGCAGGAAATTTACCAAAGTAGAAATCATATTTTGGAATTCTTAGTGTGTCAGAATTATGTTGGATACCAAGGAATTGATAAAATATTGGAGTATATTCAAAGATTAGTCTTTGACATTGTCAGTAAATTTACCAAAATTGGGACTTCTTGTTTGAACATGAAACAACATCACAGATCCGAAAACTTATTGCCCATCCACAGGATATATGCAACAATTCTATAACAAAACCTAAAGGCTAAATCAAAAATTGTTGGAGGAGTTCGCGTCGCAAGAATGTGTGACGGGCGGACGTACGGACCAGGCCAACGAAAACATTTCATTTAGTCATCAGTGAAAGAGCTATACATATATAATGACTTCGCATAAATAGCGCTTAAGGAGGCTGTTAGGCCAATTTAATAAGTAATAGACGGTTTCATTTAAAAGTCTGAAATGAGTTATTATTTATTCTTCGTATGAAATAAAATACCGTACGAGAGTATCAATGGCCAATTACATGGTCATACAGATATCATAAACGGAAGAGACTTCAAATTTTGCAACAAAAATACGTATGCAAGTAGTAAATTCATAATGAATACGGAAGCAACAACCAAAAATCATAAACCAAAATACATGGCAATATAAGGATCACATACGGACAGAGAACGTAAATGACGAAGACGAAACAAACAGAACATAATACAAACGCCACAAAAAGTGTGAGCCCTAAACAACAGGAGTGTCATCAGGTGCTGCGGAAGGCTAAGCATGACCTGCTTCACCAGTGACACCCATCACACTGGAAGTGAAAAGTCCGTTGTAATGTCAAACTCGTTATGTGTCAATCCCGTAATAACTCGGGATCTATTGGAAGTTGTCCATCACCATTTGTGATATAGACACATTGAAACGATCCGTCAAATGTGAGTTAGACTGAAAACTATACTTACCAAAGTCCTCTTCATCGTCTAGATATGCATCAGATGAACCTGATTAAAAATATGAATAATCATAATAGATGACAAAATTATAAAAACACTATTTACATTGAAATTAATTTTTGCAGATTGTTTATCATCTTTGATTTAATCGTCACTGTTGAATTCATTTGGGATGCAACAGGTGAAACTGTTTACAAGAAACCTTAACAATTTATTTTGAGATAAAATTACGAAACTATAAGCAAAACCAGATACGATGCAGGTATGAATCTACATGTATGCTCTATATACATTTCAATTGCGGTGTGCTTGTTCTTGAGAGAATTTCAAATATGGATGCCATATCATACTTCCATATTTTGGCTTTTTTTATTTTATTATTTTTTTAATCTTAAATTGTTATTCTGACCACCTGTTAACTGTGTCCACGTCTCATGATTTTGTTATGCTAAATTGTCGTACTATTGGTTCGATGAGTGCCCTGTGGTTGTTTAAATGTTGTGATCGTCTAATATTAGTCTTTTTGTCGGGCAATGGATGACAGCGATTGTAAGAACACTTTGCCAGTTAAGATTATGTTTGTTGACAACCCCGCATCCTTGGAGGTAAAAAAGAACGGATGTAGCGTTGCTCGACAATTAGCAATGAATTCTGCTCAAACTGGTGCTAGGGGTTGTCTTGAACTTGCTATGAGGTATGAGTTAAGCCCATTGTTGAAGGCCTCATGGTGACTTCAAGATGAAGAACAACAATAAAAGCGTTGTTCCATTGCTTAGAATTACCATGTATTTGTAAAGACTTTGTCTCATTTGCATTTACTCAATATCCCTTCATTGTTAATGTTAGATTTGATGCAAAGGAGAACAGATCAAATAGTGCAAGAGGCGTCTTAAAAAGATGTGAAGGATAGCTTAGTGTATATTAATTCATGAATAGTGCAAAAGTTGTCTTGACAAAGCCGTGAGGTATAAGCAAATTGACCAAATTATACCGTAATTTCAGTAAATCTTAGTTATGGTCTTTTTGACAAATTATGTCTCTTCAGTGCACATAAAAATCAAACTTTTGGAAGACCAAACATTTCAACTTATGAAAGAGATGTTAGAGAACAAATTAAGTGGTGGGTTACCTGGAAATTTAACAATACTCTTTTACATGATAAGGAATATGTAGAGGAAATAAAGAAATGTATATCGGAAACTCTAAATCAGTATTCCAATCGTCTTCTCACAGAAGAAAATGATGATAAAGAACTTTCTCTTAATCCACACATGTTTTGGGAACGTTTAAAATGTTTGATTAGAGGTAAAACTATATCATATTCTTCCTACTATAAAAAGAAGGATATAAACATTGAAAAGAAATTGGAGCAGAAATTTAATGAATTAACCTCTGTTTTTGAAAAAAAGTCCTTCGGAAAGTGTTAAAGTAAAAAAGGAAGCTGAAGATCAGCTGGTTACATACAGGGAAAAAAGATAACTGGGATTAGGGCTGGGGCTAAGCAAAATGGGAAGCAGAGGATGAAAAGTGTACAAATTATTTTTGTGATTTGGAAAAAAAGCATTATACTGAAAAAATAATTCCTCCATAGATGATTTGCCAGTTACTAAAGTTCTTGTCAGTTCTAGTCAAATTTTGTGGTTTTTGGTCAAACATTCAAAGGGAAGTTACTCCTACACCGGACAAACGAACATTAAACATGCACATTTGTTTTAAATACGGTCTTCGTGCTTAGCCAGTCTGGACAAAGTTATTCCCTACACAATATTCTTGATATTCTGTAGTAAGTTATCATATTTTCGGATTTTTAATACTTTCTTAGTCACTGAGAAGACAGTTCAATTTAGTACAGTTGTTTATTTTTAAATAAACTTGAGAGCATGGTACGCGCTATTTGGGACTGGGTTTTGAATTATGTTGCTAGCTAAACGTCTGCTAAAAGTTAAACTTTCAAAACTTTTGATTAAAAATGCTTTATTTTTTGGTTGGTTTTCACAAACAGGGAACCATTCTGTCCCCTTGAGATTTTTCAAAAAGTTACCTCCCTTTTGGGTTTTGCTAAATTCATGCTGTTTATTGCAGAACTGGTAAATGTTCTATTAATATTGGATAATGAAGAAGAATTTACAGACCAATTCGAAATTTTAAATGCACGAAAAAGATATTATGAAAAATTGTAAACATCAATTGATCTACTCTTAACTGAAGAGCATGATTCTTTGTTTTTTATCCAAGTAATCCTTTTTCTAACAAGTGAACAGATGATTATAGAATTCAAGCCGAAGGTGATCTTACTTCTTTTGAATGCCTTCAAGCCCTAAAGAAGATGAAAAATGGTTAATCCCCAGGGCTAGATGGTTTTACAACAGAGTTTTACATTTTTTTTTTATTGAATGATATTGGTAAATATTTAGTTAAATCGTTCAACAATAGTTTGGAAATAGGTTCTTTTTCTACATATCAGCGACAAGGATTGATTACATGCATTCCAAAGGAAGGCAAGAACAAAACTTTGTTAAAAATTTGAGACCCATAACACTGTTGAACGTGGATACCGAAATCGCATCCGCTTCCCTGGCTCATATAATTAAACCCTTTCTTTCAAGCATTGTTAGTGAAACTCAACAAGGTTTTGTTAAAGGAAGATACATAGGGGAACTCGTATAAAAGTAACATCAAATTAAAGAAGCAAAGATAACAGGAAACACTTACAATGGCCGAACATTACAGAATCGGATATGAATAGCAGGAGACCCCTATGCTGCCGACGCACCTAGTCTTACTCTTTATGGAGTTCATGTGCAAATGTCTATATAGTTCGGAATGGTTGAACGGATTGTGATATGTCGGTAAACTACACTTCCTTGTTCAAAGGACAGAGTTTTGCATGGAATGATTTATAATTTTAAGCTATATTTTAGATATTACTAAAGTATATTTGGTACCGAAGTTCTTTACGACTTAGCTAGTGATACCCATTTCAAGCTTGTTATTGCCTTTTTTCTTTGTAAGTGATACAACCCATCATAAATAGGTCTTTGAAGATAAAAACTATAAGTAGCAAAGTGAGGGACAATTTGCAATGACATTACAAGTATAAAGATATTCGTTAACATTTGAATTGTACATTAAGTAACCAAACTTACCGAATTCCTCATCCGTATCCGGATATCTCTCCCCATCACAAAAGAATTCTACAAACATATTGGATACAATTAGACAGATTAGATAAGTAAAAAGCAAAGTGTAAAGTTAATAAATATTTATGTTCATGTATTAATAATATGATTATATGACTATATGGGTAGCAAAATGATTTTTCCAACACCAAAAGGATCTTTTGGGGCTATTTGCAAAACTTGAGAACTCGTTCCGATCAGCGTAGAACACGGTTTAACAATGGTCAGTGTGGCAAAAGCATCTTTGAACATTTTAAAAACAATTAGTGCGTACTTGAAATGAATAATATATGGAAGATCATTTAAGCTCATTTTTAAGTCAGAAAGAAGCCTACAATGACGTCAATATCAGCTAGGACAGAGCTTGGCACTTGATAGGTATTCTATTGTTTTACTAAATTTTAGACGACATCACTCATGGCAACAATTGGGAAGCTAAGCAATGTTAACTTGACACTTTTTGTGATGCCGTTCAAAATTTTGACTTGGTGTAATCTAAAAGAAGAAGTAACAAATGACTAAATACCAAATATACTGTAAATTCAGTTCCTGAATATGGCCATTTCGACAACTTATGTCTCTTCAGTGCAGATAAAATCGAAACGTAAGAGGACCGTTAACTCGAATATGATTAAAAGCTGATAGCAAACAGTCAACCAATGTGATCTACACAGAAAACCAAAATCATTAAATATTTATCTTAATTCGTCTGTTATCCGATATGATATACACCCGGGGATATACATAAGATACTTGTGTATTCATCAATCAAATCGAACTCACACTACCTCTTGCTTAAGTATAATTTGAAAATTATATAACTTAAAAGTTTGATTTTTCCTGTAATTCTGTGAGTAAATAAGAGAAAGGGTGTTTTGTATACAATATGTCATGATTCTCTTACCATTTATTTCTTCATATTTGTCTTCTACAGGTTCTGAAAAACCTAAAAGAAAATATAAATTAATAAAGCCCGCAAACTCAAAAATTGATTTTGAATATACCAGCTAAGATCACTTGGGTTCTAATATATCCGTTAAACATTTACACGTTTCTCAGTACATGCATGCATCTGTTGTTATTATACTTACAGACAAATCTTAGTTGTATATGTCAGTCTGCTTCGTTTTGAAATCCTCGTATTTGATTGGTTACGACTACTTCCTATCATTTCCGTCATTGTGTTTTATAAGTCAGTCATGCGACTTCTTGACAACGACAATAGTAAATAAGAAGGCGGGATAATCTAGACAAAGAAATGGTGCATCACCCACGATTTTTATTTAGTTATCTTGCGTGAACACTTGCATTCTATTTATGGAATGTAATGATAAGTATTGAATGCAATATTTTGTATGTTTTTGTTTTTGTTTTTGTTTTGTGTGTGTGTGTGTGTGTGTGTGTGGTGTGTGTGTGTGTGTGTGTGTGTGTGTGTGTAAAAGCGTGGACCGTAGCTAGCGCGCTCAATTAAATGTGCTACTCGGTCCACGCTTTTACAATCCAATAACACTACAAAATATTGCATTTAATTCTTAAGAAATATTTTCATCAAGTGCTAATTGTACAACACACTATTACCAACAAAAATATTTTACAGCTATTAATTTGTAGCTTCACGGGATGAAAGCCATTTATATCAGATGTTTTTTTTTTTAAATATTTCATAAAAGTTTTTACATTTTATATTTGTGTTTATAATGCTTTTTAGGCAAACTTAAATTTTACCTTGTGTAGTTGTATTATCCTGTATATATATATATTTTATACAGAATGGTAATGTGGTCTGTAAAAAATAAGAAATATATTTTTAAATCCTCGAAATCAGGAAACAACAGAGCTATATTTTCTCAACTTGATATCATTCAGTTATTATTCGCGGGTTATGTTATCGTTTCATGTATGAGTTAAATTTGTTCAGAATAATTGACAAATGAAATAAAACTTGATCGTTTTAATTCATCAAGAAAAAATTAATCTATTGATGTATTCTTGGAATCTGGGTGACCTGTTATGATCTTGGCTATTCTACCTGTATTGTCACTATGACCACTTTAGACCGCGCAAAACGAAAAGGTGAACTTGACGTGTTAGCGAAAAGGGGGTGCTTTTCGGAACTTTAGCCTTTTGTCACTAAAACTAGTCGCCATGATATGGTTGATATAATATCTTAAGTGACGTTAAGCTCCAGTTCAACAATAAAAAAGTTTTCGTTTGTCGGGCATCTCACACACACACAATTATATAGTTTACACAGCTTAATCATTTTTTACGTATTTATAAAGGTTGGTTGTATATTTGTAGCGTCACAAATTCCATTGATCGACGTGTACAGGAATGAAATCATAAATAAAAAGAATATTGAAATTTCTAATGCGGTCATTTTATATATTTACCTTGTCCATTTTCTATGCATTCAGTTACAATACTGTCTCCAAAGTATGCACCATTAACCATTAACTGGAAGTCGTATGTACCTAGATTTTTAATCTTACAGCTCGCTTCATATAAGCCCTTTCCACATTCAGAGAAATCAATCTTTGCTCTTTCCCCAGTGGAATGTTCTTTCAAGATGGCTGACACATATATATGACCATCAACTGGTTTCCCTTTGTAATCTTTCAGTGCAACTTGATAGAGTGTTCCTTCATTTTTCTTTATGGTGGCTGGGACTGAAATGTTTGACATCAGAGGATATGCATCCGTGGTCATAACATCCCCCTGTGTGCTAAGCATTTGCTCAAAAACATCTTTATTTTTGTTATAAAATACGATGTTTCCGACATTTTTTGTTTTCCTATTTGTGTCTTCGTCAGTTAATTTATCTAGGCGTTTATCAATAACAGGTGCTATATTGAGAAACGCAGCAGGATTCTGTGACAAACATGACTGTTCTAAAAAGGAAGTTGCATCAGAAATCTGTCGCTTTTGGAAATTAAAATATGAATTTTGATTCCTAGCAATATCAAGATTTTTTTCAGATATTGCATTTAATTTCTCAAGCAGATTCTCTTTTCTCTTTTGAAGAATACGTATGCAACGGTCGAAAAATGACGTTATCTCAAATTCAGCTTTTATCGTTTGCCTACTTACAGTTGCAGCCTCACCTGTGTTTTCTTGAATTTCCGCGATTTTTTCAGCTTTTTCATTTACAACATCAGCCTTTTTCAACAAAGCATCCCTTTCTTTTTGGAAAACAAGCGTTATATCTTCTTTAGAATGGATTTGTTGATCGCTATGGTCATCCATCCAGCACTTACTACACACTGGTTCCCGACATTTAGTGCAGTATTCTTCTAATGTCTTGCCAGCATGTACCGGGCACAGCACGTCATAAGCAAAATCAGAAGGATCTTTGATTTCGGTAATATCAAGAATTTTATGACTTTTCCATTTTCTAATTTTGGAATGGTTTTGTCTACACGTGCTACAAAGAAATATTTCACAGGCCTGGCATCTATATAAACCTGCTTTGGCTTGGCCTTCCTCGCAATTTCCGCACAGAATTTCATTGTCTTTGTGAAATGTATTGAAAAAATGAAGCAGATCTATTTTTGTATAGTCTGTTACAAATGTATCCAAAGATTTGTCAGTGAGTGAAAATTCATCACTACATGATGGACAGGTCAATTTATCTTCTTGCAAGAGTTTCTCGACACATTTGGAGCAATATGTATGGAGACATGGCAAAACTTTAGGCAGATGTTCATCCTCATCGAATTGTAAGTTACACTGAGCACATACGAGTAATTCTTTCTGGATACCATCACATCTGTGTTCATTTTCAATATTCTCCGACATGTCTAATGTTGAAGATCCAATAACTTCTCGGCGGTTAAAATATATAGATTATATTCAACATGGCCACCTGAAAGTACAAGTTTAGAGTTTTCTTTACTTTGAGGAAATCAAAATATGCGTCACATTTATCATATCGGCTACAGCTGCAAATTAAATTTTTGAATTTCTGTTATATTACTTTTCTGTTCCCAGTCGTGATATTCTATTTTTTTCTACTTTTCAACAACTACAAATAAATACCCATGTGTATTGGGAATTAATTGTTATATCTGTATGATGTACATGTTGTTCATGTCAATTCAGCATCCTGTGTATTGCAGCGAAACTGCTGCCGTATCAAAGGAATAATATTTTTTACATGTAAATGCAAGTTTATTTGCGTTTGTTGCCGATCCAGTATCCATGACTAGAAAAGACCGGTGTTAGGGGCCGTCTCAAAACATACAATGAGATATGAGCAAAGCTCATTGTTGAAGGCCTCATGGTGACTTTAAGATAAAGAGCAACAGTAAAAAGCGTTTTCCCGTGTTTGGTTATACCATGTATTTGTAGACACTTTGTCTCATGTGCATTTACTTCATATCCTTTCATTGTTTATTTTATCAGAGTGTGAAATTCTTTTCCCCTTAGATATGTTTTTATTGCTACTGTACATATTGAATTCTGATAAATATGCTATGAGACAGAGGGGTATCATCTGTAGCCCATAAGTCATGTTTTATTGTTTGACATCAGGAACATTTTTGTGTTCCTATTCAGATCTTTTCTTATACCTTCCTAATATTTTTCATATTATATTTCTTTAGTAGGCCATACGTCATGATTTTTTGTAAGTAATATTAGAGAAGAATACTCGCAATTTGTTACAACAAATAAGTTGCAATGCAGAAATTTGAAAGAACATTTAATATGTTGTCCCTACTTGGATTTAGTCAAATTATGTAGAATGGCTGTATTAAGTGTAGAAAAATCATAAATATCAATAGATGGAACTTGTATTTTTATTATCTTATCTAAAACTTCAACTTATACACTCCAAAAGTAATTTACACCAAAGTTGTGACAAGTTTATTTCACAGCATTAAATAACTAACTCCTGAATAAAGGTGAATGCACTGGTTAATATTATGAATATATGAGTGTTAGAATGGTTACTCGATGCCAAAATAAAACTACGGTTGCATTGATTTTTGTAAAGCTCAGAAACCCAGTACATAGTAAGCAAGGTGTTAACTTTAGGTGGAACTTGGAGCATTTCTGTATCATTGTAGTGCTGTTTGGTTAATATGAACACAGTAAGTTCGGATGAAAGTGTTTGTCAGGCCAAATAATTTTAAATAATATATTATTTCTTTTAAATAATAGAAACTTTAATGGAATAACTGACGACAGGTACAAATATATATTTTTACCAAGATCTCCAAATTTGAACGTATTTCTTTTTGCAGACGACTTAGACGATTATCTTTATAAAAATGTATTCTTTTGGCGACTTTGGTAATAATTTCATCTTGGACATTATGAGTGTGTGTTTGTCTGCACTTTCTCGTTTGCACCATTTTATACAATAATTGGTAATAATATCAAAACATGCTTGTCAGTTTAGTTTCGTAGGTGGGCTTTATTGTGCCCCCTTCGTTTTTTATACTTTTTTTCATATGTCTTTTGTTGGCGCTCAGGATAAAATATTTGCGAAAACAAGACAATCCAACACGGAAATGAAATAGGATACACTAGAAATGTTATATGTTTTATTATTTATCAACTTGTACAAATCAGTGCGTGTTATCTTCTGTGGTTATATATGATACAAGATACGTCATTTTTACTTGACCAATCAAGGACCTATAAAAGGCAATAAATGTGATATAAATAATCAGTGCAAATTTTTTCATTACAAAAATCTTTTTTTTAATATGTATATTACTTACATTATAAATTTATTATAAAAAAACAGATATGATTCACTTGTTAGCCAATTTAGCAACCGCTGTATCTAAACCATTGCAATTCAAAAATTCGCTCAAGCCGAATATGTTTCTACTTGAATTATACATATCTGAACTGAAAACTTGAAAATCTTTTTATTTTGTCTAAAAAAAAATAAAAACAAAATTGGATTAAACCTTAGTTCTACAGATGGCAGTTTTCACAACATTCAGAACATTTTTAGCCAATGTTTTGTTAAAGAACAAGAGAAAATTCCAAAGGAATATAGATAGGTGCTTATGTCGGCATCAGACTGGTCAACGCGTTATTTTTAAATAAATGTAATTTTTAGGGGATTTATCACTCCTGCACATTTCTTCGTTATTTTGGTGGCATTTCTATCGATGTCTACCTATGAAAATGACATTCGGATGCAGAATTTCAAAATAATCTTATGGCCCTGTCACACTATAACGCACAGCACCAACGTGTGCCCAGCGTGTGGGAATATTTTCACACACGCTGGTGTGCGTTGTATAAGTTAGACTCACGTTTGTAACACGTTACAAACACGTCGACACGCGTTGGCGTGCGTTGTTGAACGTTGGGTGCGTCGGAAAATTTTGAACATGCTAAAAATTTCACGACGTTCGCCAACGTGTTGTTGGTAAGTTATGCAGACGTTAGACGCAAGAGGTGCGTTATGCACGCAATGTGTGCGATATGTAGTAGTTTCTCGAAAGTTGTTTTAAACGTGTAGAGAACGCTAATCGTGCATTCATGTAACTAAGGAGTAACGTATTAGCCGGTGTTTTATTATAAAAATAATGGATAAAGAGCAAGAAAAATTCCAAAATAATGTAAACAGCTGACTTATATCAGTTTCTCTAATAATATGTCAAGTTTAAACCAGTTTTGACCTGTTAGATAAATTTTCTTTATTCAACATATGTTGAATAAAGCCCCGTGCTTTTTCCCGCCAAATCTATTCGGAATACAATTCTCGGTGTTTACCATTAATCATTAGAGAAAAAGATTACATCACTTTATCCCGATTATTACCATATTTTTTCCACTCTCGATAGTTAAATTTAAAAATTTTAAAATGCTCGGCAAGCCTCGCAATTAAAATTTTAAAATTTAACTATCTCTAGTGGATAAAATATGGTAATGAACGGAATCTTGTGGTGTAATCTATATATCACACTGACATACTGTTTTGAAAATATTTTTTTTAATTTTGATAGACCTATTCCTCCTGCAAAATTGTCATATTTTTTTCGGTGGCATTTCTATCCATTTCTTCATTTGCAAATGACATTGAGATGAAGAATTTCAAACTGATCTTACAATGATCGCCTAAACACTATACAGACGCTCTATGAATGCTAGAAGACCGTTCTGAGTACGTTCGGTATGCGTCTAGTACGCTAGTAAAACGCCTTTGCAACGTTGTCATACGCTGTTACACGTTTTGTGGGCGTTGCATACAAGTTATGGATAAGTTTTCCGTGCGATGTGGGCCGTTAACCTGACGCTATGAATGCGTCCAACACGGGAAATTCTTCAATTTCTTCGGCGTGTGCCAACGTTCTTATAAAAAATCGCGAACGTCGGCACACGTTGGCTAGAACGTTAAAGTGTGACAGGGCCTTTACGAATATGGTGTGAAACCACCAATTCATTTCTTTAACATTTTCAACTAAAATTTGGAATTTTCAAACCTCCCTGGACATTTTATCTTAAGTTTAACCTTGCCAAGACCATACATGTAGTGAAAGGCACATACCTGCACTACATTATATGAAATTTTCATCGTACCTTTAAAGACTTCTAAGAGATTCCCGGTGTGTCGGGGAAAGCCACCTATAAATACGTACCACGATGTCACAACATTGCGCAAAAATAGTCATGGGAATTCCCCTCTTTTTACACCTGGTCAATTGACCTTGGTCTTGAATTAAACCTAATATATCAATGTTTAAATGGGTACATCATTCATCAAATTCCCTTGAATAGTTTTAAAGGTGTGTTACGGCACATATTGTCGCCGGCGACAATATGTGCAGACCTTAGCGGCACATATTGTCGCCGGCGACAATATGTGCTGGACATTAACGGCACATATTGTCGCCGGCGACAATATGTGCCGGTTTTGTCAATGTCATTTTAACGTCATTGGAGGCGACAATATGTGCCGTATATATCGGCACATATTGTCGTCACACAAAATTGATGAATTATGAAATACTTTAGTATTCGGTTGTTTTTAAATGTTGTGATAGTCTTCTTTTAGTCTTTGTTCTTCATCTTGAAGTCACTATGAGGCCTTCAACGATGAATTTTACTCAGACCTCGTAGCAAGTTCAAAAATAAAAGAAGACGATCACAACATTTAAAAATATATATCGTTGAATCTGAAATTGTTCAGCTGACACACATACACGTTTTAAAGACTTGACAGAATGAACTGATCTTTCTGTCAGCAATTCACAGACTGGTATTGTTTTAAAGAAGGTAATATCACAACTTGCAGCTCAGGAGGCTGAGTATTTGTGCAGGTTCTTGTGAAGGACCTCCCGTACTCTATACTTTTTAGCTTAACTGGCTATAGCGGTGAGTTTTTGCCATCATTTGGCGCCCGTCGTCCGACCAACGTAATCTCTCTATTAAAAGATCTTCTCCTCTGAAACAGCTGGGCAAACTACAACCAGATTTGGTCACAATAGTTCTCGGGTGGTCCCCTTTAAAAATGTGTCCGGCAAGTCAGCTGCTCATCCACGATTGCCGCCAGCGGGGACTGTATATTCAAAGATTTCCTTCTCTGTAACTACTCGGCGAATTGGAACCGAACTTGGTCACAATAATGCTTAGTTTGTCTTCTTTAAAAAAATGTGTACGGCAAGTTCTCATTACATTCAAGATGGTGGCCAGCGGGGAACATGGTTTTTACATTGGACCTCATGATAAAGCATTTAAAGACCCTTTCCTCTGAAGCCGCAGAGCCTATTGGAACCAAACGTAGTCCTTTTGTGCTTCTCTTTCAAAAATGTGTCCGGCAAGTCTACACTTCATCCAAAATGGCTTCCAGCGGAAAAAATGGACCTTATGGGGAAAGATATTCAGCAATCTTCTCCTCTGAGAGTACTGGGCCGGAAAGTACTGGGCCAGTTGGAACAATCTTTTTCACAAGGGTCCTTTGTTGGTCCCTTTTGAAAAAAGTGTCCGGCATGTCCACATGCCACCCAAAATGCTTGCCAGCGGGGAACATAAGTTAACATTGGACCCTATCGCAAAGCACAGCTAATTTGAACCAAACTTGGTCACAATAGTCCTAGGATGGTCCCCTTTCAAAAATGTGTCGGGCAGGTTCGAATCTCATTCAGGATGGCCGCCAGCGGGGACCTTAGTTTAGAACTGGACCCTATTCGGAAACATATTCAAAGATCTTCTGTAAAACTACTTGGCCAATTGAAACAAAACGTGGGCACAATAGTTGGCTCTCTTTAAAAAATGTCTTGCAAGTCCGGATCAAATCCAGGATGGCGGCCAGTGGGGAACATGGATTTAATACCGAATCCTATGGGAAGGAAGGCATTCAAAGGTTTTCTCCTCTGAAGCCGGAGAGCAAATTAGAGCTTAACTTGGACACAATAGTCCTTGGGTGGACCCCTTTCAAAATGTGAACATTCCGAACTTCGTTGAAAATACAAGGCAATTGAAACCATACTTTGTCACAGTGGTCCTCAATATGGTCCTCTTTGATAAATATTTGAAAAAGATGGCTGTCAGTGAGGAACATAGTTTGACATGGGACTCCATGGAAAAGCATTCAAAGATCTTCTTATCTGAAAACCGCAAGGCCAATTGAACCAAACTTGGTCAAATAGTCCTTGGCTGGTCTCCTTTAAAAAATGTGTCGGGCAAGTAGGCATCTCATCCAAGATGGCTGCCATCGTGGAACTTAGTTTAACATTAGACGTTATATATTCAAAGATCTTCTTCTCTGAAAATACTTGGCCAATTTGAACCTTTTTTGCTCGCAATAGTTCTTAGCTGGTCTCCTTTGAAAGGTGTGTGTGGAAAGTCTGCATCGCATCCAAGATGACCGTTAGCGGGGAACATAGTTTAACATTCGGCCCTATGGGATTTAGCATTTAAAGATCTTCTTATCTGAAACATCAAAGAACCAAACTTTGGTGGTCTCCTTTCAAAAATTTGTCTTGCAATTCCACATCTCATACAACATTGTTGCCAGCTTGAAACTCAGTCTAACATTGGACCATATTGGAAAAATAATAATTTTATTTGCTTACATAACAAAAGGGATTGGACACAAGTTTTTCAAACTTATGTAGTACGCTCCCATACATAATATTTGCTACAAAATAATATCTGTATTAGCATAGAAAGGAACATGCAAAATTAAAATCAATAATTGGTTTATATTTATACTTGAAATACATGGTAAAGGGGTTTAAATACAAATAGAAAACAAGGGAAAAAAGTTGAAAACTCAAGTATTCATATTCATAGATCCCCTCCTCTAAAAGTACTAAGCTAATTGGAACCGCATTTGATAACAATTGTCCTTAACTGGTCCCCTTTTAAAAGAATGTGTGGCAATTCAGCATCGAATCCATGTTAAAAGAAACTGAAATTAAGAAAATATAGATTATATATATAACCTGTCCTTTTCATATCGGTCCCGAGACGTTAGCCGAGGGCCGATATGGGTCGATATGGGCCGATGGGATGATAATATGGAAAATGGCAAGTTTTGATATATTTATCACATATATAATGTACAATTCATGAAGAAAAAAATCAATAAATGACATCTTTATTAACAATGAACACAATATATTAACTTCGATTTAACAATTCTGAAATAAATAATACAAGAGACGATATTGAAAATGGCAAGTAGTGATCCGGCAATCTATCACATGTTTTGAACAAGCAATCTTAATTTTCAACAACAATTCGATGTCCGATCCACCTTTTTAATGATGTATTTGGCACGAATTAGAAAACGAAAATTGGAGAGTTGAGCTTGCTGACCTGTTATGAATTTTTTTTTCGCGGCGGGTCTGTATTACATTTTTTATATTTGACACTGTTTTTATATCAATCAAATGAATGAGCATTTTCATTATCTGAACCATGTCATAGCCGATTTCTATTGGAATCCTTCAAACATAAGTACATGCTTGGGTATTTAATAAACGTCACACTATTATGACGTCATAAAAATGTGTGCACCAGGGCATGATAACCGGTTACTAGTATTTGCCCGGGGCAATGATATGGATGGATAATTACAGTTATTGCATATGCCAAAGTCCATATGCATTACGCATAAATATGTGATAATGTCATAAATACAGATTAATACATGTGCATTTCCATATTGGCCTGGTTATCATCCCGAGACACCCATATTGGCCAGAGACGAAGTCGAGGGACAATATGGGTCGAGGGATGATTATCAGGTCAATATGGAAATGCACATGTATTAAACTTTTTATTACATACTTCCGACGTTTAGAAATGCTAGGCCGATATGGACCGGAAGTCGTTTATTTGCCCAGGCCAATATGGACCGGAAGTCGTTTATTTTGTCTGAGTTGTACGAGGAGCATAAAATAACCTATTATTTTCCTGGGGTGCGAAAATATGGACAGTTTACTTCCGGTCATATTGATCATGCAAAAACGCTTTAATTTCTACTAAGTATGTAATAATATATTATAATTTACCTTTATATATATAGTGTAAATGTTGGACTCTAATTAAAAAAAATAATTTAAAGGTATTTTATCCTTGAGATTTTTTGAGTGAAATAATAGAAGGGAAAAGAATGAAATTTTGGTATATACATTTCAGGAGTAAAGTATAATATATCAAATAGATCATGTCAATTCGGGCTAAATGGCAGTTTATGGACCGGATTGTCAAAACCAAATTATCATATGGACCTCAGCTTCGCTCCGGTCCATATACTATATTGGGGGTTCTCCATAAACTGCCAAATGTCCCTCACTGCTTTGACCTATTTGATAAATAGATAAAGTTTTAACAAATGATTATCTTCCTCTTATATATTACTCCCTTCCTATGATATCGCGGGTTCTACGGTATCGCGGTATTTCTTTCATCCCTCCACGTGAACTACAAGGCCATTCCCTAATCATTCTATTAAAAGATTCGTAAAACCCCTAGTCATCTCTGTTGGACAATTCATTGGTTCTGTCAAAATGTCTATACTTCTGGTATATACAAACCAGTCTTATTTATTCTCCATAAATGGCAGACATTCTTATTTTTACTGATGTCGTATTTCTTAAAATATCAAGTAAAATAAACCAAAGTTATGATAATTCGTCTATTATTTTTTTTAAAAAAATGTTGTATGATTGTTTGCTTTTCACTTCACACTGGCAGTGAAGTTTTTTGCTGTTTTTAGGTATTTTAAGATATCAAAATTTGGTGTAAAAGATAGGGCACGATTACGTCAGCCGACGAAGACGACCGTGGTCTGTAATTGTATGCTAGATATGTAGCCCGAACAGTATAATTAAGCTAATGCAATTATGGGAGAAATTAAGTCTTTTTCTAACAATGGGCACAACTGATATACTGTTCATTTGTCAGGATTGTCACTCAGATGTGGAAAAAATCATGATGTCTGCATTTTTTTTTCAAACGAACGTAATCTTGTATTCTTCATGTTTCCTACGTGTATGATTATTGTTTGAATGAA
>MJUU01015789.1:14342-25614 GCA_002080025.1 Modiolus philippinarum | reverse complement strand
CCTAATTTTTATTGTCAATTTAAATTAGCAGTAGATGCTAGTGATGTTTGCGCTGGCGATGTTTTATTACAAGAAGGTAAAGATGGTATAGACCATCCTATTTGTTATTTTTCTAGAAAATTTAATAAACACCAGAGAAATTACTCCACAATTGAAAAAGAATGTTTGTCTCTGATTTTGGCTTTACAACATTTTGAAATTTATGTTACAGCTTCAATTCAGCCTATCATTGTATATACCGATCACAACCCTCTTAAATTTATTCATAAAATGAAAGATAAAAATCAAAGACTTTTGAGGTGGAGTTTGACTTTACAAGGTTTTAATCTAGACATAAGACATATTAAAGGAAAAGATAATGTTATTGCAGACGCATTGTCAAGACTTTGATAAATTTCATAACACCTCATTGTTTATTTTAAATGTTTTTCATTGCATTCAAACATTTTCTTTTGGGGGGAGGTGTTATAGGTAAATGAATGTTGTAGATATACTATTATATATTGTATTGATTGTTTTTGTTTTGTAAGGCCTTGATATGATGTAATTTGTTTGGCCTAGTTATGTAACTTGTTTACAATAAACAAGGGTCAAGGTTATTACACCTTAGAACATGTGGAATATTCTAGAATTTAAATACAGATTTTAACACATAGATTTTTCTAGATGTTTTTCTTACATAATCATTCTAGTCATGTGATTGTCAGTTGATTAGAATGTTCTAGTTAAATTTTGTGGATAGATTTTTCTAGAAATAATAAATGTATTTATATGAGTTAGCTGAAAAGGGTTAAGTCAGTCAGTTTAATAAGTTTATACATGACCAATTAGTTTATATAGGATTATCACGCACATCTTTCGTGTTGGAAATCGACATCAATTATTGTGAATCTATTATCAACTATTTAGTGAGGATTATAAGAATTATTCTATTGGACATTTATTGGTGGAATTAAGTGAACTGTTCATTTGGATTATTACTTGGACTTCATTATTGTCAGATAAGTTATATATTGTATTTAATTTGTAAAATAATTAATTTTTTTTTCGTCTGATTAAAAAGTTAATTTGAGCCAATTTTGTTTTTTCTTTGCTGACTTTAATTGGTCATTGCTACCACATAACAATTTAATGTCGATCTTTAACCATTTATGCTTGTATGTATTTTTCATTTCATCGTCAGTATCTATTTGTTTTCATATGTTTCATCACTTCGTGTTGATCTTTTACCATTATACTTGTTTTTAATGTTGATCTTTAACCATTTATGCTTGTATGTATTGTTCATTTTATCGTCAGTATCTATTTGTTTTCATATGTTGTATCACTTCGTGTTGATCTTTTACCATTATACTTGTTTTTATCGTATGTTGTATCAACTCAAACTTTAACTCTTGTCATACGACAGAGTTAGTATTTTTTTTATCGTATGTTGTATCAACTCGTGTTGATCTTTTACCATTATACTTGTTTTTATCGTTCATATTATCCTCAATATCAATTAGTTTTCATATTTTGTATTACTTCAGGTTAATCTTTTAACATCGATGCTTGTATTTTGTGTTCACATTCATAGGTTTTCATAGTTTGGGTCAATTCATTGTCATAGCTGACGTTATGTTTATATTATTTGGTTCACATTCGTGTTAATGTTCATAGACTTAGATGTTTTATATCAATTTATAGTCTTAGTTAGCTTTATGCTTATGTTTTTGTGTTCATTTTGTCGTCCGTATCTATTTGTTTTCATAGTTTGGGTCAATCTATTGTCATAGCTGACATTATGTTTCCGCTTTTAGTGATTCAATTCACGCTTTCATATTTTGATATCTATTTGTCTTCACTTGATGTTTCGTGTTCCACTTAACATTCATATCATTGTGTTTTGCTATTTTAAGTTCATAGTTATGTATATCAATGTCATTGATGTTTTGTGTCAGTTCACAATTAACGTTTTATATTTTCAATGAAATCTGATATCAGTATGAATAGGGTAACAGATCTAATAAGGGTTAAGTTATAAAAAAAGGATTAGTTTAGAGATGCCTTAGACTTAGCTGTGATTAATGGAGCCCAAGGTTAAGAGTATGGGTAATGTTATACATTATTAGAGAATAGGATACGATAACAGTTCAGTTTAGTTTAGGAATACTTTTGTTAGGGTAAAACTAATTTCATCATTGGGGATGATACCATTATTAACGTTAGTGTTTGTTTGAAAGCTTTAGGTTAGGTTATCATTAATTAATAAATAAAATGATTTCCAAGTGTAAGATCAGTATTATTTAAATCTTTTGGGTTAGGATTACATATATATTAATGATTAGTGATAAGTTATGGTTCAGGTTAGGGTTTTTATGAGTTAAGTAAGGGTAATAAAAGAAGTAGTTCAGGTTGGAAAAAATAAACCATAAAGTTGTTGGGATATCTAATAATTAGCCAAAATAGAAATAACATTAAAATAAATTAAAAAATAAATATAATAATCATGAAAAATGAATGGAAAGAAAAAAATAATGAAAAATATTAAATAAAATTAGTTAATATAATAAACATTAGTAATAATAATAATAATAATAAAATAGTAATAATATTAAATAAATAATGATAAAATAATATTAAAAAGAATAATGAAATAATAACATTAAAATGAATTTATAATAAACAGTTAATAAAATAATAATAAAAAGAATGATAAAATATAATAAAATAAGTAAAACACTTATAGAAATAATAAATAAATAAAAAAAAAAATAATAAATAAAATTAATAATTAATAATATAAATAAATAAATAATTCATAATATAAATAAATTAAATAAAGAAAATTAAACCAATAATTGAATAGAAAATAATAAAAGAAATAAAATAAAATTATAAATGAATATAACATTAATGAAAAATTATTAAATAAAAAAAAATATAAATAAAAAATAATAAATAAGAATAAAAGTTGTTATAGCAACTTAGGTTAGGGTTAGAAGTTGGGTAAAAGGGGGACAACACGGGAATATTAAAATAATATTCGAAAATGAATAATGAATGAATATAGAGTTGTCATAAGAACTTGGTATAGCGTTAAGGTTTGGGTTAGAGAGATAACTTCAATAGTTGCAGAAGATTAGAATAACATTCGAAAAATAATAAATGAATAAAGAGTTGTCATAGCAACTTAGGTTAGAAGTTGGATCAAAGGGGGGATAACACGAGAATATTAAAATAATATTCGAAAATAAATAATGAATGAATATAGAGTTGTCATAGCAACTTAGGTTAGGGTTAGAGGTTGGATAAAGGAAGAATAGCATTAAATTAAAGCACAAGTAATTATAAAAAGGGATACAAAAAGAATTACAAGAAAGGATAGTTAGAGTTAGTCATGAACAAAAGTCAACAAAATCAGGAAACGAATGTATAAGGAACACATCATAATGCATACAAACACTAAATGACTAGAGTTAGGGTTAGAGCTAAGGGTTAGGGTTATAGTTGTACACATTAGCGTTAGTGCAACTGTTATATACAATAGGGTTAGGGTTATTGTTATATGCACTAGGGTTAGGGTTAGCGTTTAAGGTATAAGGTAAAAATTAGAGTTAAGGGCAATGCCAGAATGAACTGCTAGGTTTAACTAGTGGTACCTCATTTGCATATAGGACAGGTCCTACGACAACACTATGGACTGATGAAGACAAAGCAAGATCTACGGAACCAGGCCATAAGGTCAATGACACACTAAAGTACATCAACATCTCGTCAATGGATTCTATTTTAAGTAACACAATAGGTTATTACTAGATGCAAAGCTCATTTGCATAAAATGAGGGAAAAATCGAAGCAGTCACAGCTGATTTGCTTAAAATGAAGGAAAATTGAAGCAGCCTTACAATATTTTACAACGAATGCACTATGGGGGTCCTCGACACTTTGGGAGGGAAAAAACGAAGCAGCCCTAAAATATTTTACAAAGAATGCACTACGTGGGTCAAAAAGTCCCTCCGATTGGGAGGGACTTTTCGACTTATTGTCGAGGTGCCCATAAAATATTTTACAAAGAATGCACTATGGGGGTCCTCGACAAAAGTGGTCTGAAGTGCCGCTATATACTACTATTAATATTGCACGAAAGGAATATCAAGAAGATATGATATTGGAGTTTGAATAGTAGGATATCTCTTTAAGCATTCCTAGATTTTTACGTAACTCGACGTTTAACTCGATAGTTGTAATTATAATCAAATTTTCGAGTTGTCTCGAATATTAACTCGAACTGTAACTCAGACTTTAACCCGAACTGTAACTCGAACTCGAACTTTAACTCGAACTTTAACTCGAACTGTAACTCGAACTTTAACTCTAACTCGAACTCGAACTCGATGGTTATCCACACCCCTATTTAAGAATCCAGTTTTTGGGATGATGTGAAAAAAGCTATTTTTGGGGGTAGTTTGAAAAAATCGCTATTTTTTGCGGTGAAAAAAAATCTGGGGACCAGCCTAGGTACAGCTGATAATCAGCTGATCGGGAGAGTACATAGGGGGAGGGGTCAGTATTCCCAAAAATGTTTGGACAACAGAGAACCTCTTTTGTACACAAAGTAGCACAAAAAGATATTATTTCTGCACAAAGGACACCAAATTATAAAAATATAAATATGTTGTGCGATGGCCACAAATTAACTATGGAACAAAAATAAAATGGTATATTTGGCCATGATTAAAAGGTAAAAACACAAAATGTACAAATTAAAAAACACATAAAAATGACAAAAATGGAAAGAGAGTGAGGGAAAACTGCCCAACGTTTCGGCCTATATGGCCTTCGACTAGGGGACTACCGGGCTAAATACGGAGAAGAAGATGGATATGACGAGAGAAGGCAGACATAATGGCGTGTCACAGATATTACCTGTAAAAATCGTGCCAAATTTTGAACTTAATCAAAAACGAGAAATAAAATATTAGTTATCTGTACTATGCAAATATTAAACTTCAATACATAAATAATTTTATAAAATAGACTGCTTCTTTACATTCCTGCCAAAGGGTCGAGCAGTTCCAAGAAAATGGATGATTTTTTGTTCAAGGAACTGTCGTTGTTTTTCACCTGCACTAGTTTGTATGAAGCATAAGTTTGTATATATAAAAAAAAAATAAAAAAATAATCTCCAACGTTTTTATGAATATTTCTCACCTGTTAGGCTAAGTTTTTGTGTTTACCTGAACGATACAAGATATAAAACTAATACGTTGATTAAATTAGCATTTCTTACTTCTTTGGACAGAAAACTACATTTATTATGCTTTATGTTTTAGGGGGTGTTCTTGAATAATACGATTTGTGTATCGGGTTCGATATCCATAAAACCCGAATTTCCGCGGAAAATCATAAAACCTTTGCACTAGTTTTTAATGAAAATAACATCTTTAATTATCAAATTTAACATTATGTAATCTTTGAATTAATAATTATCTTAAATTCAGACAATTTTATAAACGATCGGCAACCCCATGCAAAAATTTATTTCAACATACGGGTCTTTACCGGATAGGTTTTTGGTTTTGATAAAGTTGGTTGGTTAAACACCTACTTAACAATAATAAAATTCAAAATAAATTTTTTGGGTAAAATTATCACTATTTAAATACAAAAATCTAGTTTTGTGTCCTTTGTGCTGATTTAATACCTTTTATAGTCCATTGTGTTCCTTTGTGCACAAAGGAGGTCCTTTGCGGTGTTTTAAGAAACCCTTTTTTGACCAGGTTGAAGCTAGCAGCCAATTTCTAGCAGCCAAAGCTAGCAGCCACTTTTATGGATATGTCTGAAAACCAAATAAACGCAAAAGACTATCATCTATTTAGAAGGCAGCAGCCAAATTGCTAGCAGCCATTTTGCGGGTAAGTATGAAAACCGAAATTTTAAATAAGATCCAAATGTTCATCAAGCGCTAACAAATAATTATTGGCGTAGTTCTACATAATTAATGACCAATACTGCTGATAAAAGTTATATTATGGCGGAAACGTGTCATATTAGGGTTAATGAATCGTTATAGACAATTTAGTAAGGAGAAATGCATATAATTCCGTATTTTATCATATAACGATCATGCACGCCAATTTTAGATTTTTTGAAAACGCCAACACTTAAAAAAATGTAAACATAAATGTAAGATTTTAAGTGAGTCATTACTTACTATACACGCCTTAATTATAAAAAAAGGTGGCAAAGATTTTTCTTTTCTTTTTTAGGGGGGGGGGGTTCTTTCTTTCATTTTGTTATTGTTATTTTATGCTTATTTTTTTGTGTAAAATGTGAAAAGTTGAATAATTATGAAAGAATGTTATAGACGACAGTACAGTGAACTGAACACCTTAAACACCAGGAAAGGCCACTTTAGATACTTTCTGATGCACATTCCGAGAAAAAAGCTTGTATTTAGTCAGATAACACAGGTATTTACTACCCATTCTCGTTGTAGTTCCTAGTTGTTTTGGTTTATTTGATGTTAATGTGTTTTGTTTTTCATTTTATGAAGTTTTTGTTAAGGTCAAAGTATGTGTAGGCTTCAAATCCCCTGTCAAAATGGTTTTTTTCTATATTTTTACAAATTTTATCTCAAGGCCAGGTATAAAGTGTAAGAATTTCTTCTCTTGACTTATCAAATTTGGTACCCTTATATTGTGAGTTATCATAAAGCAGCATCATAGGACTCAGACTACAGAGAGTACCAGGACATGCCATTGATATTTTTTGCCTCATATAGTTTTCCCTGTAAATTCTCGGACAAAGTCGAGATATCTTGAAAAGTGAAATTGTTGAGATAACCCATGTTTGACGACCGATAGCGACCGGACCGTGCATTTACCCACCTGGGCAGTCATGGTGTAGAATGTTCTAGTATTTCTGCTTCAGATTCTGCAATATCAACCAAAACTTTGCCTGGGGGATTTTTTCTGGCGAGACAAAATGTGGGTGTTAGGTGATTTTTTTTCCATTTTCGGAAACCATCTGTGAGTGAACCGTGCATTTACCCACCTGAGGACTCGGGCTATGGAGAGTCCGGGGTATGTCATTGATATTCTGTGATATCGGTTCGAACATTTGCCTCGGGTAGTTTTATCTGGCGAGGCAAAGTCGAGATATCTTGAAAAGTGAAATTGTTGAGAAAACCCATGTTTGACGACCGATAGCGAGCGGACCGTGCATTTAACCACCTGGGCAGTCATGGTGTAGAATGTTCTAGCATTTCTACTTCAGATTCTGCAATATCAACCAAAACTTTGCCTGGGGGATTTTTTCTGGCGAGACAAAATGTGGGTGTTAGGTGATTTTTTCCATTTTCGGAAACCATCTGTGAGTGAACCGTGCATTTACCCACCTGAGGACTCGGGCTATGGAAAGTCCGGGGGCATGTCATTGATATTCTGTGATATCAGGTCGAACTTTGCCTCGGGTAGTTTTCTCTAGCGAGGCAAAGTCGAGATATCTTGAAAAGTGAAATTGTTGAGATAACCCATGTTTGACGACCGATAGCGACCGGACCGTGCATTTACCCACCTGGGCAGTCATAGTGTAGAATGTTCTAGAATTTCCGCTTTAGATTCTGCCATATCAACCAAAACTTTTCCTGGGGGATTTTTTTCTGGCAGGACAAAATGTGGGTGTTAGGTGATTTTTTTCCATTTTCGGAAACCATCTGTGAGTGAACCGTGTATTTACCCACCTGAGGACTCGGGCTATGGATATGGACTCGGGCTATGCACATAACATGGGTTATTTCAACAATTTCACTTTTCAAGATATCTCAACTTTGTCCGAGAATTTACAGGGAAAACTATATGAGGCAGAAATATCAATGGCATGTCCTGGTACTCTCTGTAGTCGGAGTCCTCCGATGCTGCTTTATGATAACTCACAATATAAGGGTACCAAACTTGATAAGACAAGAGAAGAAATTCTTACACTTTCTACCTGGCCTTGATATAAAATTTGTAAAAATATAGAAAAAAAAAACATTTTGACAGGGGATTTAAAGCCTAAAGTAGTATAAAAATGACAATTCTGCCGCACTCATGCAGAATCCTGCATAAAAATCCCCACCTCAAGGGAAAAATGCAAACGGACGGCATTCCTATTGTTCATAGGGTAAATACAAGAAATATGACTTTCGTACACAATGGATTCGTCGAAATCTCCCAAGATGGGGGTGATGATTTCATCAGCGAAGATGCCTTCAAGGAAAAGGTGCAGGACCAGAATCAGGAAGCCCTCACATGGAAGGACTTGCCCAAAGGAGTGATCTATAAGATCTTGGAGGTGGTAGAAGTGGACGGAAAATTTTGCAAAAGCAAAATCCTCACTTTGAAAAATCGAGAAGGAGAAATCACCAGAGTATGGGGTTGCCCCACGCTTAACAAAGAGAAGGGTCCCTTGAAAGGAGCTTTCGTCAGGAGCACTGGATTCAAGCTGAGCAAGAAATCCAATCAGCAATACCTCTCCTACGATTTGGTGAGGAAGTAAAAAAGAATCGAGGTAAGGACGCAAAATTTCCCTCTCCAAAACGGATTGGGAAATTTTTTTTTTGGTCACTTGACACTTTGATCTGGAGGGTTCGGGAATGAGCGGGGAGCGAGGCGTAGCCGAGCGAGGCGCGATTGGAAGAACCCTCCCTACGGCGCATGCGCATTCAATTCTTCACAAATGGGGACAGAAGGTTGACGAAGCTGATCCTTTTCATCGTAATAATTTTTGAGGCAGACTGTAGTATCTTCACCTACCAGCTTGGACCTATAGGTTTTGGCTAATCGCGCGGTATCTCGATGCTTCTTTTTCTTCTTGGCGTCTCGGCGCGAGATCAAGGACAGGACCATACTTCCCGTGGCACATAGGCAGGCGAGGGAACCCAGGGGAATGGATGCCACCGCACCCACACCGGTCAGAGCAGACCCCATCGTGCCACTGGTCAGCAGTAGACTGCCCACGGAACACGCGCCCAGGGCAAAGGAGACGACCTTATCCAGTCGGTTATAGATTTTCAAAGCATGCTCATATCTCTGGATTTCTGAGATGAGCTCCTCTTCCAGGCATTCGACATGACTTGCATCCACCAAATGAGCTGTTGTCTCGGTGTCCTTGGACTGTGTGGGACGACAGCTCTTATCCTTATCTTGATTTATCAAAATATATAAAGTAAAACTCAAATTCTGTGAATTAATATGATATGTTGTATCGTACAATTAGAAGTTTTTGTTGTTACGATTTGTATCATCACACTAACAAAAATATAGTAAATGTATTTAACATGTCTTTTTCACATACCAAATCCCCTGGTTTGGTTATGTGACTAATAATTCAGGGAAGAGCCTTGGTGGGATTGTTGTACCACCAAGGACATCTGTTAACAAGAAGTTGTTGAATAAACTTAGAATAGACTGGCATCCACTTCGTCCATTTATCTAGGGCCCTAGAGAAGCATGCCTAGCAGGGGGATACTCTTGAAAGGACTATCGGGGCCAAGGATCAATCCACTACCATCGTAGAGCCGACTTCCACTCTTCAAGTACAATCCATCATCGTACGTATTGGGCAAAGTACTTTGGCTCAAATACAGACCACGACCCTGGGGTTTTACGCAGCATACTTTCCCACCCTTCTTGAGATATAATCCAGTTCCCACAGCTTTTTGGATGGCTGCACTACCCAAACCGCGCAAGGCACCCACACCCAAATCAGGCAGCATGGTTTTGGCTAGCATAGGTAGCGCAGCAGAGGCGAGACCTGCAAGCATGGGGAGAAATCCACCTTCCTTTACGTTATGCCTCACCTGCTTCGGGCTCATCTCCAAGACCATACCACCCTAAGCTTGGTGATGCGCTGGATCTACCGTTGAGTGAGGAACATCTTTTGCCCACCAGATAGGTTGGCATGCAGCAATCGGACGCTCACGGGGCAACCCTTCTTTGCCGCACGCTGGATCTTCTCTGCCTGACCCTTCGTCAAGTTGAGACCATACTCTTGATAATCCATTTATTTATACCTCACGCAGAAGAAAGCGAATTGTGAGATGCTCCCCTCGCAGATCGATGGGGCGACCGTCTTGATCGGTCAGGTAGGTTTGCATCTGATTGATGGTCTTCAGGGTCGCGGGTAAGTAGATCAGATTCTTAGGGGTCTGGATGATCTTCATGCCTGGATCGACCCCGGGAAAGAAACTATAGATGGTGGACTGCTGGGTACCGTTGACGTAGCTGTCTTGAATGATATCACTATTCACGATGATGCTATTGATGCTGATGATATCGACGATATGCTCACCCTCCACGTATCCATTCGTGCGTCGGTCGTAGGTATACGTTCGGCGATCGAATCCAAGCACCGTATTCAGGCTATTGGCCACATCGAAATCCACTTGGTAGTTTCTAGCGAAGGTGAGCGTAGCTCTCAGGGTCGCACGATTGGCATCGAGAAGGATCTTGGCCTTGTGTTTGCTGAGCCACATTTGCCGTTGGATCTCGTCATTGATATCATCGATGCCATAATAGCCAGTGCTCAGGGCGATGGGAAACCAGTGGGCACCTTCGTCTGGGGAGTAGCGAAAGGAATTATTTCCAGCATGGATATTGGGAATGGAGTAGTACGTCTCCAGATTCACGAGGGCCATCTCGTAAGATTTCTCCTCGCGCAGTCGGAGGGGTGGGTTGAAGCGGGTCAAAATCTGGCTATCGTCCCCGGAGACGATGAAGGAGAACCCATGCTTGGGTTCGGTATTGGTGGCGATTTTCCGCAAATGTGAATCGTCCATTTATTTACAGGTGGCGACGTAGAAAGCGGATACCAGTCTCAGCTTCCAATCTTCCAGGCCGTCGTAGTGCATCTGGAGGTTTTTAGCTTTCACCAGGATGGCGAAGACTTCGGCGGGTCGGATGGCAAACAGTAGTTGAATATGAATTTTGTCCATTTATTTACTGCAGAGCTCAGCTTTAGAAGACGACGCTCATCTTCTGGCCATCTGATTCGAATTGGAGGATGCGATCGGAGATGACCAAAGCGTAGGCTTGGGTATTGGCAGCGACGTTCTGATCGAATCTTACCTTGATATAGACGTCGATCGTTGAGCTCTTGAGGCGCTCGCTCTGCTTGGAGACGTCGAATACGAAGAGGGGATGGAGATCAGTGAAGTCGGCGGGGGTGATGCCTGGATTGCTCACCAAATGATCCATGTTGAAGAATTTCCAGCGGAAATCGGCGGCCTCCTTATAGAGCCTGGAGA